>NDXZ01015647.1:1022-20476 GCA_003055125.1 Paykullia maculata
AAAAAAAAAAAAAAAAAAAAAAAAAAAAATTAAACACAAAACACCTACAGCTATGAAGTGCCAGAGTCATAAAAACTAAATGATTTTCATGAGATTCTAAAGAAAAGACAACAAAAGATAGAAAATACTGGTCATTAAACTGTGCTGAGTCCGAGTGTGTTACTGTTATTAGTACAAACAATATGAGCAGGTATGGGCAAACCTACGAATATGTTAATATAAACATGAATTTGTAAAATCTTGAAAGGCGAGAAGGTAGGTGTAGAACTTGGGCATTACCGATATAAGAAAAAACGCTGTATACATTTTATAATAATTTTTAAAGAAATTTTTTCTATATCGATGGTCAAAGAGTGACAACATGTAACAAAAATGTTTTTTGTTGACATGAAAAAATGATTGTAAACATTTTGAATATTGTTTCTTATGTCGAAAGAAATTTTTTAATTACCCAGCAAAAACTGGGTAATGACTTGTTCTTACTCATACTCATACAAAAAAAAAAATTATTTACATTTCATTAGTCTTTTTATATAAAACTTGCTTCGAAACCAATTTCAAACTGATATTGTCGTTTTTTTGTCACATAGCAAAACGATTGCTTTTTGCTTGAAACAAAACGGAATATTAAATCGATTAAACAAAACGATAATAGCACACTCATCACATCTTTCATTGTTTTCAAATCGTTTTTGTGTCTTAATAGTTTTTCATCACATACCTGATTAATTTACATATATAATTCCTGATTTATAATCTAACGGGCTGCTTAATTAGTTGAAAGTAAGTAGTTGCTTAATGACATTAAAGTACTGACTTCACAAAATCCCTATTTGTAAGCGAGGGTGGTAATGACTTATTTAAGTCCCTACTTATAAGCGGGCGGGGTTAGTACTTGCCTCCAATGGCATGGCCGTGTTAAAGTAATGAATTAAAATGCAATTTTTTTCTGGGTACGTGCTCACCGATATATTTTTCTTTGTTTGTTATTATTATTTCTTCATTTTTTTAAAATAACATTTGTGTCAACGACTCGAATTTTGCTTAAACAATTTGCAAGTATGTATATCCTTCAACTCTTCGTTCGTGACTCTCAACCAGACTCAAGAATTGCGTAACGAAGGTTTCATAAAGTGGAAACGGACCTGTTAAATTTTTTTTTTTTTTAAACTCGAAAAAATTAACCACATTAGGAGATTGTTTAGTAAATTTTCTATTTGAAGAGAATTTAGGAAAAATGCTCAATTTTCGGGAGGAGATATGGGATTTTCTTTTGCACTCCTTTTAAATTCGAGTCTGCGAAAAAATAATATTTTAAAAATTAGAAAAACATTTTTTTTTTTTTTGTTAAATTTTAAATGGTTTAAACTATAAGATTTTTTTATCGAGTTTTGGAATAATTTTTTAATTAACAAAAAATTCTTTAGCTTTATTTAAGTTTTGATAAAATTTTTTTAAGAAATTCTTAATTTTAGAAAAAAAAATTTTAATTTTTTGAAAATTTGTTTAATTTTATTAAATATTTTTGAAAAAATTTTGCAAAAATTATAAATTTTAAAATTATAGATTTCTCTATTTTTTTGCTCTTACTTTTATATGCTTTTCGCAAAAATAAATAATAAAGTTTGTTGAAAATTATTTTTCTCGAAACGAAAAACTTTTTAAATGACTACAAAATGTTGGACATGCCTGAATTTCCAACTCACAAATAGACGGGAGGAGATTAACATATTTCGTTTTAAATTTTAAAGTTGACCTATTTATGTTTTATTTTAAAAAATGAAAATGACATAGACCCTTCTTCTCTCTTTGAATCACAAGTGTGTTATAGTTATAATGATGATGATGATGGCACAATCAATGCAGGGCCTTCTAAAAGCACACATGCACTCATACACTTAAAAAAATATTAAGTAGAGGAAATTTTAGAGAAAAGGTTAAATAGAAATTGAACTTAAACGTTCATTATGCACCAAATGTTGAGAAAATCTCCCAGTTAACAATAATACGAAGTGAAACAGCATAAAGCTGTTGTTCTTTGCTTGAAAAACTTTTAAAACTAATGCAAAGTTCAAGTTAATACAGATAATAGTGATAAGTGCCAACGTAATGCATAACGTAATCTATTTAATTTCATATTAGAGTTAAATAATTTTAATGGGTCGTAATTTCTGCTTAATTTCTTTATGTGTATTTGAGTTTTTGTGTATGTGTTTCTTTGTATTACCACAAAGTATCTTTGGTTACAGAGATCAACTTTAAGACAAAAAAGAAAATTATATCTAAACCATTTCGAGTTTGAATTATATTTATGGCATTTTAATTTTATTGCATTTTTATTGATTTCGTTTCCGTTCTTTGCTACATTTAAAATGTATTGAAAAGAAAAATAATAATAATTTATGTTGCATTTAAAATTGTTTAATGAATTTAGGTGTTTTTTTGTGTTCAAAAATAATAAAAAAATAATGTATTTAAGATGCTCTCTTTCTCTTGCCAAAGTTCTTAAGAGTAAGATTAGAAATGCTCTGACTAAAGAAAAATTCTTATAAAATTTTTCATAAAGCAAATATTAATTCAAACTTTTCTATTATTAGAAAATATGATTAAACCAAAGACAAGCCGAAAATGTATAAATTTACAAATTTATACATTTTTCTATTTAAAGAAAATCTTTAAAAACAAATTTTATATAAAAAAATTTTAAAAAAATTTCATAGGAAGAAAAACTAGTAAGAGCGTTATATTCGGCTATACCGAATCTTATATACCCTTCACTACGTTCTCTATGTGTGTAAATAGGTAAATTTTTTTCGGAGTACACAAACATTTTATTTGCTTTTTTTTCCTAATATAATCATTTTTGTGTTAAAAAATAAAAAAAAAAAAATTTTTTTTTTGCTTATATCTCGAAAAAAAAATTTTTTTTGCTTATATCTTGAAAAAAAAAATTTTTTTTTGCTTAAAAATCGAAAATTTTTTTCTTTAAAATTCCCTACATGTCTTACACACAATTATAATCATTTTTGAATAAAAAAAAAAACGGTCGTCTTTTTATGCTTATTAATAGATCTTGCCAGTTTTCAATAGAAAGAAAATTAGTGTAAAAAAATTTCCACAAAACATATTTTTTAAATGTATCAAAGAAAATTTATCACAATTTTTCTTAATAAAACAAATGAAAATAACGACAGGTTTATAAAACAATTTAAAAAAGATTTCCAAAAAAATATACATATATAAAATTTAAAAAAAATGTATAAAATTAAAAAAAAAATAAAAGAAACGAATTAATGAAAAATATATGTTTAAAACAAATTTTAAATTATAACGAATCACAGATGCCGTTCAATATTTAAAGCATCTGTGTTAAATCCACCTTAAAGTGCATATTTGTTACACTTCAAAATTTGACAGGCTTTAAAAAAACAATAGCAAATGCAGCAACAATTATGCTGCAAGCTAAAATGCATGTTTTGTATCTTTCTTAGGTTTTTTTTCCATTTAAAAATGCATGTCGCTCTGTCTGTCTGTCACTTCAAATCGGGAATAGTAGAGTGAATAAATGAAAGAATTAGAGTTCGAATCTTAATTTTCTTTTTTACTTTAAGGCGTCATAATTGTAGCAGCAACTACCTTTAGCACCCACGACCAGAGCTATGATGCGGTTACGTAATCGTATTTTTAATGTTACGTCTTTGCTGTTGTTGTTGTTTGTACAAGTGCCTTTTCGAAACTTATAAGAAATTCCATGATTTAGTAACACGCACAAATGAAATGAAGTGCTTTCAATGATCCCGAAAAAATCAAAAACAAAAAAGAAAAAAATTCAATCAAATTATGTCATATGCACTTGCATCAAAGTGCATTCATGCATCGCACGTTCACCAAACATTTATACTTGACATTAAATGGGGTCAATGGGAATTAAAGAGAAAAATTATTTTTTACATATTAAACTTTAATTAAAGTATTTTTTGTTAATTGATAATAAATAAAGAAAAAACTTATTTTAAATTAAAATTATTTTAAAATACCAGATCTATGAAAAAAATTTAATAAATCAATGTTTTGGTTAAATTTTGTAATAAAAAAATTTATTAAAACTTTTCTAATCATGGAGAAATTGTAAGTCTAAAATTTATATCAGACAAGTCGGTTTATATATGATGACTGAAATATGAGCTAAAAACCTTAGATACCTCGGAAGCTATGAATTTTTATTTTTAAGCGTGGTATTAAGGAGTTTAACAACAATCTTCTTACGCGAAAAAAATAGATCGGTGTCTGGCATATCTCACACAAACGAATAAATAATATTTTTTATTTTATGCATTTTATGTTATATCTCGAAAAATATAAATTCTATGGACTTTTTTTTTCTCATTTGAACAAGAAATATATCATAGTAAAGCAGGGGACTGGGCACTCCCCATAAAAGTGAAATTCATTTAATGAGGAACAATAAATTCTATCGACTTTAATCATGGCATTTCCCATGGAAAGAAAATATATTGTATGATTTATCTAGAAAATAATAATTTTATCTGATTTTAATTGAATGAAAACATTTTCAAATACATTTAACTCTATTAATGCCCAAATTCACTGTCATTTGTTTACTAATGGCTGTTAGGGATGGGCAAATGCAAAAAAATATTGATATTTTTTTTCAATATCGATACCGGTCGATATATATCGATTTGAAAATATTGATATATCGTTATTTTTATATTTTTATATTTTTTGAAAAAACGAACTTTATATAACAAAAAGTAATTTTTTGTTGATGTTTAATGGTTAACATAGAAACAACTAATTAATACAGAAAACTATATTGTGGTTGAACTACGAAGTATGGCACTGCAAAAATATAACTTAACCAGTAAATATCAGATATTGACATAATGATCACCTTCTGTTTGATGTGTTCACCTGTTAAACAGCTTCTTCTATCGCGAACTGTCAGATTTGCCGCTAAAGTAACTCTTTTCGAAGACACGGAAGAAGGCAGACAAACTAAATATCTAGGGGCAACTTCAGAAAGAACAGGCATGCAATTCTGGACGCACACAACTTCACATGGTGAATGCTTTGTTAAAAATATGTTAAAAGCAAAATAATGTAATCGAAACATTAACAAGTTATGCACACTAACGCTGAATACACCCCAATCCTCTATATACAAATGTTCAATTTTCACACTATGGAGTTACGGGTGTGAAAAAAATCCGGTTGCTGTAGACTTGCAAATACCTTTAATGGGATCAAATTAAACGCGCCGCAACTGTCAATACAACCATTATAACATTCTATTCGATAAAGACTGCGACAAGAAGTTATTTTTTACAAATTAATAACATAAAATACAAAACCAATGTTTAAAAATATCGAAAGAAAAAATATTGATGTATCGATATATTGCAAATTAAAATATCGACGAAATATATCAATTGATATTTAAAAAATATCGATATATTGATATAACGATATTTTTGGCCCAACCCTAATGGCTATGGTTAAGCTAATGATATTTTGTAAACAGCTCTTTGTTAACCATTAGTTAAGCCACAAAAACAACTTGATTAGCTATAAGTTAGGCAACAGCTTATTATGGTTACCTGAACCTATGCTATAGCATTGTACCAATATTAACAATTTTTAATTTCATAGGGTTTTTATTCTTTACCCATATTAAAAATTTTAGTTAAACAATGTACTGTAAACATGAAGTATTAGTTAAACAATGGTTAATTTTCACCCTAAAGGAATTAAGTTCTTTAAGCTTCCTTGATTTTAGTTCGTCCATAAGCAATTCACTGTTGCTCAGTAGAACCCTAAAAATTAAATATGTTGAATGTTAAACTAAATGAAAAATGTTTACATTAACAAAAAAACACTAATAAACTGCCACAAAAATCCAACAGACAATTGTTCTTTGTGTTAATAAAATATACATTTATAAACAATTGTTTGTTTATGACCTGGGAAACCGTAATATGCAAAATGCATTTTTTTTCCTGTGCGACGTATTGAAGCTATTTATCCGTTTTAGAATTTTTTATGGATTTTGGCATCGATTTGTTAGAGCATATTAAATTCACTTCTGATACATTTCTGGTCGGAAGATTTATTCAAAATGCGATACAATGATTCGTTGCTTTTAGTCACCTTTCAGCGACGTAGTGACGTCATTTGTGGTCGCTGAACGACCGTCAGCTTTTCGACAAAATATGTGCAACATAATTTTAGGCATTAGTAAATGGCAAGTTGTATAATGTACATATTTGACCGTATATTTCCCAAAAAAAAGTGATTATTATTTGTTTTTGGTTGAATCGTGTTCGGAGAATGATATATGATACACACAATGTAGCCGCCATATTTTTTAAAAACAAATTTTTGCCATGATAAAAAATTTACTGTTGAATATTAAAATAAAAATTTCTTTATATGCAATTTAAGACGCCAGAATGAATGGGAATGGTGTATGTTCACTTAATTTTGCATTAATAATATAAAAAAAATATTTTTAATAAAAATAAATGTCTCTGAAAAAAAATTTAAAAAAAATTAAAAAAATATTTTCCCTGAAATATAAAGATTTTGATGGCGCGTTGTATTTTTTCGAGGTAGAACATAAACTTTTATCGGTAAAATTTTAAGCGTTGCCGTTTTAACGATTTGTAGTTCTGCATTTATTTGCAAAATATATTAAATAATCACATCCATTTTTGTATATCTTTGCAAAAAGAAAATAAAAAATTTAACTTGTCCGACCAGTTTTAAAGTAATATTAGTCGCTTGAGATAAAATTATTTTTATTTAGCCGACCAATATTATAATAAAAGTGACTGACACTTAAATGGAAATAAAATACCATTTCATTTCTCTGGTCGTTTTGGTATACTGTTGGTCGTAAAAGTGGCGGTCGGCAAAGTACAGGATTCCCATTCCCCAAAATGGTTCAAATTTTAGTCGTAGCGTGGTCGATACGACGTCAAATGGGTCGGCCGGATCGACTTTAGACGTCGTACCGACGTCGTTACGACCAATCTGTGTTGCTTGCGTTGTTTTTATAGAGGCATATTTTTAACATTTTTAGAACATAGTTTAAAGTTTTTACTGCATATGTAATGCGCATAAACAATTTTTTTAGAGCATATTTTTGGTTTCCCTGGTTATGACCAATTTTTTTAAATTTTTTGTAATACATAAAGATTTTTCTCAAAAAAGGAAATCGTTAAAACAAAGTTATTGATATTCTTGGAGAATTTTTTAAAATCTCCCACATAAAATTATTTCATAAGTAAAATACTTTTTTAAAACAAAAAAATTAAAGAATTTTTTAAAAATTAATTAAACATTTACAAGTTCATTATAAGGTGTAATACAAAATTTACGAATTAAATACCAGTCTTATGAAAACTACCTTTTCAATTACATGACTATGCAAAATGCTTTAAGAAAAAAATGTATGTATGTATGTTAGGTTTACTTGACATTCACATCACAAATATTTAAATAGAAATAATGAATAAAGAAATTGTATCAATAATTGCACATCTATTTAACCTTTTGTATTGGAATAAATCTTTTTAAATTTCTTGACGCATTTGCAAAACGTGTTTTCATGCTACAACAGGTACTATTAAACTAAATATTAAGGGTATACAGGAAAAATTTGAGCAGGTTTTTTTAAAAACCAAAAAATTTACTTAAGATTTATTCTAAAAAAACATTAACTTTTTTTAATGAAAACACAAGACAAAAAAATATTTGGTCAATCGTGAATATCCCTACTGGTTAATACACCTACTACTACTATGATATTGTTTATAAAGAGGTGGTTGTTGCCTGGTTGTCTTACTGTCCGTTTGATTGGATTTTAATCCAATGACACGTGCATAATTGAAGACTCTACGACAGAAAAAACATTCTGCTTCTAGTCACAGGACACGTGTTATCGGAAATGTTGTTGTTTAGGTAAAGAAATAGCAAAAAACTGATAAAAGCAAAAAAATACATTAAATGTAGATTGTTAATTGTCATGGCAAAAAATATATTATTTACTATTGAAAAAAGGACAATATTAAATAAACATATTTAGGCGTAGCCACATGCCAGTGACATTTAGTTTGTGAAGAATGCAAAAAAGTGGAAAACTATTTTCATAATTTTTATATATAATCTATTAGTAAAACATATAAGATATTGATATGAATTTTCTGTAAGAATTTTTTCGTTTTGAAGTTTGATAGTTTTTAAATTACATGAAAAGAGAAAAATTATAAGTTTTTGACAATAGAAAGTAACAGCTAATGATCAGCTGATGTGATAAGGTCTTCTACATATGTATGTAGTTATGCCACGATTTAATTATGTAAGTTAAGTAATTATACATAGAGAATAAAATAAAAATATTAAAAAAAATTAATTTTAAAGAAAAGCTTACATAGCAGTTATCGATAAATATTGGATAATTTGTTAAGACTTGACTTGGCACTCCATCTACAAAAAATTCGGCTTCATTACGAAAATCAAAAATGTGTTTCGGAAACTTTAAATAACAGTTATCCTCATCATTCAGTGGCCAAAGTAAGCGTATTTAGGGCCATTATTATGACCTGTCTATAAACCCCCATATTTATAAACAAATTTTAAACTTATTGAATGTTTATTGAACAAGTTTTGTATGAAAATTTCGTTCGATAAAGCTTCAATAAACCTAAAAATTGTTTATAAATATGGGGGAAAGTGTGTAATAACTAAAGGAAACTTAAGCTCAAGTGAACAATAAAGTTTCATTTCATTATCACAGCAATATTGGCAACATTGGTTTCTGTTTATTAAAGACGACAACCTTTTATATACAAAATGGCAGGTTTGAATAGTTGAACAGAAAAAGTGGCACCTTTTTTAGTACAGACAACCTTAATTTAACAAACTTTGCGTTAAAAGTTAAAGGTAAAATAACTTCCTTTTAGTTAATCGTTTACTTTCAGATTAAAGTGTAGTAATAATATTTAAAAACTAGATTTAATCCAGAATGACTTTGTCAATATGATAGTGAAGATGCGCTAGAAGACGAAGCTGACAGCATTATTGACCCCGACTTTCAACCAACACTAGAAGAAATCGTCGAGGATTTTATTGAAGGCAATGATCCTATTCTAGTTCCCTCATCTTCAGAGCATGCGGATGAAGTAACTAAATTAGCTTCGACAATGCCAAATCAATTCAAGCCGCAATTTAGATAGAAACAAAATAGTTTCGTACTAAGCTAGCAACAGGAGATAGTTTACGGGAGATACTTCACTACCAACAAACTTATTAGACATAATATTTAGTCTTGAAACGACATGACGCAGTTGTAAAATGTCAACTGACAAGGAGGTCAAAAAAAAGAGGATATTCTATCGAATATGTTGCTGACTACAAAGGTACTGCCAATGTCATATGGAAAAGCATTAAAGCGGTGCTTTTGTCAACTTTTGCTGGTGAGTTGCCACAGACCAAAGTAAGAAGATATGGCAGCCAACAAAAAAAATATGTGGAAATTGGTCGCTCTTCTGTTGTTGGCGAGTATAATCGCCATATCAGAGGCCTCGATCTAATAGACAGCATTATGGGAAGATACAAGATACAGGTACTGAGTAAATATGGCAAGTTCAGATGTTTTATCATTTACTGGACCTAATTATGGCACACTGTCGGTTACTATGTATATCGTAGAGTTTAAACATCAAAAAACATCGGGGGTAAACATATGTCTTAAGCAGATTTTAAACTTGATATTGGTGAAACATTATGCAAGCTTGGTTTAAGCTATTGGTAAGTTGATATAATGGCCCTTAGAGTGAAGAGCAGTCCATTATATCAAAAAAATCACGGCATAATGTGGTTTTAGGCAGGACGGAATCATATGGTTATAATTTTAGGGAACGCAGACGGCCAAGGCGGCAATATTTCTTTACAACAATAAATTTGAAAAAAAATATTGCAAAAGAGATAAAATTTCAAACAAATAACTTTTTATAAACACAAACAAATCTCTCTAACAGATTTTGAGGCGGTCGGTCTTTAAGGAACGCTATCTATCGCTTCATAGCTTTTCTATTTCGCGATAAAAAAAAATTTTATTTTCGATAATTTTTTAATAAATTTTCTTTTGGTTTTTAAATTGTACAAATAGTGGGTTGCATAACAACCCATTCTTTTTCCAATAATTTTTCATTTGGAAGTCCTTTTTTTGATTTTTTTTGGCCCGCTCAAAACACGAGCTAGTGACCATCCCATTGCATTGTCTATCTATTTAACAAGTATTAATGTGCAATTCCTACATGCCACATTCCGCACACTGTTGCAATCAACTCATGCCTTAAGTAGTTCTTTCGTGTATTTTGATATTGACGTGTTGTTATTGTTTTTATATTAAATATTTTTTATAATAATTTTTGTCCACAAATACAATTTACTCATATACACGAACATACATGGTGACTTAACGCCACATTCTGTGTTTAATATTTTTCTAGATAATGTGGCATTACTGGATGAATAGATGAAACGAGCATGAAGGAGGGAGCAGTTAATACATAAACAGAAAGAGAAAAAAAAACGATCATCATCTGCCCAGGTATAAATGGCAGCATGAAAGTAAAAGATGAATGTTTATGATGTTATTGGCATAACAAATTGCATCCTATGTATGTATGTGAGTTTATATGTGTGTGTTGCATTAGTTACACAATGTTGTAGCATGTTTTTAACAATATATCGATGTATAATACACTTCCACTGCCATCGCGATGACTCCATATTATACTGTTTTGTTAAGGAATTGGTTTGTGTGTCTTGTTTTTTAGATTCTTTTGTGGCATGTTGCAATAGCAACTATGTTACTATAAAACGGTAGAACGAACTAAAACATTATTGTAAATCTAAGATTTATTAGATGTTACTTTTTTTCTGAGTGTTTTTCTTTTGCAGCCGCTATTGCATATTTGCAACAAATTGTACTTTTGCTGCTGCATGTTTAGGCAATTTGCTTTTGTTTTAAGATTTTTCTTCCTTCTCGACTTCATGCTACTTTATAATGTGACACACAATAGTAACTTTTGTTGTTGTTGTTGCTGTTTTAGATCCAGCTCGTGTTCATTTTCGTTTTTCATTTTGAGTTTTTTGGAATTTTTCTCCTTTAGGAAGTTGCACATTCAGTGAGTTTTTTCTTTGTGGTAGTTGTTAGTTGTTGCCGTTTCATTTAGTAGTGTTGATATGTTGACGCTTTAGGTGATGGAGATTTAAAGTTGTTCGTTTCATGCAGCACAACAAAAGAAAACAACAACAATAACATAAAAGAGGAGTCTTTTGTTGCTGGCCTACAAGCACAATATGTGTGTAAAATTTGCATCGACGTTGCCTCTAAGCGTTTTGGCAAATGTTGCGTAATCTTTGAAAAAGATGAGGTTGGATTAAAATACAAGTTTGCTTTTCTTTTCTAGTTTTCTATCTCCTTTCTTTTGTGCAATTGTTGCCAAAATTTTAAAAATTTTCCTTATTGTGATTTAAAATAAGCCAAATTTTCCATTTCCTAAGATTGGCCAACAGTAATGAAGAAAAAAAGATATGATGCCTTCTTGTGATGCCTATTAGATGGCCTCCTTGCAGCTCTGCCACTATGCTGCAGTTTTGTTTGCTTAATTATGTGCATAAAATTTATAAAAGAGTAAGGGCAGTGATTCTCAAATGACATATAAAAAGATGCGGAATTAAGGGATACAAAGAAGGACTTAAATTTACATTATAAGTGTTTCAACTATAACCTTTACATGGTTTTAAGCCACTAAAATTTACTTATGGAACTTATTTGGAACTTATGGGTTCCACATAAACTAAAGTCAAGAGCCATTAGACTAGTGATGGGAAACTATCGATGGTACAATCGATAGCGTCGATAGTTAACAAATATCAAAAATATCGACAGCAAAATAAACTATCGATAACGATAGTATCTATAATATAAGGTTTTGAAAATTTAAATGGCGACAGTTAATTTACACAATTTTTTTTTCAAGCTCTCTCTCAAGTTGTTTCTACTACCAAATCACTAACAAACTAATAAATTCGCGTTTGAGCAGACGTGTGCCTGTTAAACGTTTAAACCCCTGTTAAAGTCTAAATGGGATAGTAAAATTCCAAATGAGTCCTCATCATCCGGTTAAAGACAATTGCAATCCTATTTTTTTACCAAAAGAAACAACTTACGATGTGAATAGCTTTACACACAAATTATTTTTGCAAAAATTTATGTTATTCATTGCAAAAGATTTTCCAACTTTAGGTGTTATAGGATGCTGGATTTGAGTTTGATAGTTTGATACCACATAGAACCCTAGGTGACCTATGGGAGCTACGTAAACTTGATTTCAACATACACATGGACAGGCGGACATGGCTAAATCGACTTCCCTTTCAAAAAGGATCCTCAATGTATATACTTTATGGGGTCGCAAATGAATATTGAAGAAATTACAAACGGAATGATAAACCTATATATACCCTTACCACATGTGTGTGTGTGTGAAGGGTATAAAAATATCGATATATTTACATTTTTGGGTTGAGAATAAAAGCCATATTAAAGACCTATTAAAAGTGACATTAAAGTATCTTACAATCTCTGCTACTTTGTTGCCATCTGAGACGTGCTTTTCAGCAGCCGATGAAATTTTAAATGATAAGTGAAGTCGCCTTAATTGATATGCTCGTATTCTTACAAAAAAATCATTTCTTTTTCGAATAAGAATTTGTATTTTTTAAACGTGTTTTAACATGAATAATATTTTTGTTTATTTAATCTCTAATAAAATCATTTTTAAATTGGGTCTTACGTTTTAATTTTTCTGTTTTAACTTTTGTTTTAAATCGATAGTACTATCGATGTTTGATTATAAACTATCGAAAAACATCGATTGTAACTACTATCGATAGTTTCCCATCACATCTGAGAAAAACTAAAGTTTTGTATTTATTGGCATCATTTAGGCCAAAATTCACAGTCTTTAGTTAAATATTTGTAAACTAAAATGATAACTATTGTTTAACTAAAATGGGCTTTTGGTGCCTTATTTAATGACAAACTCAGAGCTGTTGATAAAATATCATTAACTAAACCATTGCCATTAATTAACTAATGACAGTGAAGACAGGGCATTAGTGTCGTATATTATAAGTTGATCAATCCAAACACGAAATTTTGGGAGTAAATAAAATGTGTTAAACCAAAATGAAAAAAAGTATCGATAAATTTGACTAATTGAAAATGTTTTGTAATTTCTTTACAAATCAATGATAAATGAAACTTAAAAACTTTTTCCAAAATTGAATACTTTAAAATTATTATAAAATTAAAATTTTTTTTAATAAAATAATAATCGTAAATACGTTTTCCAGAAGATAAATAAATATTTATGTGTTATTTTTTATAAGCCAAAATTCTATAAAATATGTTTGTTATGAAAATAATATTTATTTTTTTAATTATTGGGAAACACTGCTCTAATGTGCGTTCTAATGTGGCTGACAAAAAACAAAACTATTCTTCTCCAAATGACCATACTTAGATGCGTTTTCTATTCTTGTGCTGTCTGGCATATTAATCAAGAAACGGAGTTAGACTTAATGTTATGAAGAATACGGAAAAACAAATAACAGAGACCACAATCGGTATGATGGCTCTGGCACCAGTTTGTTTAGAAAGTAAAATGAGCTTTAAGATGGGAGAAGCCACACAGACACCAGCCACTGCAATTCGAACAGCATCTTCTTTAAAAGATAAAAAAAAGCAAACAAATGAACAAACAAACAAACAAATAATACGAAGAAAGATATTTTAAATGCGTTAAAGATCAACATGATCTAAGTAAAGAAAAGAAGTTCATTGATCTAAACAACAGTTATACTGACCATAAATAGAAAGTTAAGGAAAACAATAGTTATTTATTTATGTATTTATACGAAATAGACATTTAAAAACAAAAAATATTCTTAAAGAGATTTTTTATAAGAAATATAGTTTGTAGTAACTCATCAAATCAAATATTTAATTATCTTAGGGTTTTCTTTGTTAAGAACTTTTTGATAAAATCAACTGCTGAGACTAAATAAATGTTAACAAAGTTAAGTGCTGCAATTGCTTGAGTGACTCTAAGAGTTAAATGCCTTAAGAGGCGGTTTTTAAACATTCGATTTTGAAGAGTTATAAAGTTCTGAGGTTCGTAGGTATATTATGTTTTAAAATCTCTATTTACTTAAACGACCTAACATGTATCCTAAAACTCTTAATAATATAAGTATATATTTTTTAAATAAATTTATTTTTTATTGTAAAGAAAAAAAAATGTATTAAACTTCATACTCTTTGCAAAAAATGTTTAATATTTTTTTCTAAAGAATTTGATTAAAAAAATGTATCGGTTTTAGGAAAAAGGAAAAACAAATCGAAATCTCAAGAAACATGTCTGGGCAATTAAAAGCAAAATGCAAGAAAAAAAATTAAACTGGCAACAACGACAAATAAAGAAATTAAAAATCGAAGGCTCCGTAGGACGGACAGTATATTCAAGTGTTTTTTTTCGCCGGTGGTGTCAGACGTTGCTGTTGCTTTTGTTGATGCTAATAAATTTTATTCTCTGAATAGTTTTTTTTAATGTTAGAGATTTTAAAATGTTTTTGTTTGCAACATTTGAAATTGAAATTCTATCCCACACGTTGAGTAACGATTGCAATTCTAAGAAAATCAACTTGTCTGAATTGTGTTTTAATTTATTTTTGATTTGGTAAAAATCAGTGGTTCTCAAATGGATATATGAGGGTTAAATGAGGTTTTTGGAATAACAAACATAATGTTTTAATTTTTCTATATCGTCATATGAATTCATAAATGCCCTAAGTTACATTGAAAGATATTTACAGGAGAAGCAAAAACCTTTCTAATATAAAAAAACTAGATAGACCCGGTTTGTTTCGCTACCCAAACTGGTTACTCGCTTAAGTCAAATTAAAAAATGGTTTTGATAATCGTAAGAAAAAGTTTTCTTATTTTCTTCATTAGTTAAGTAAAATCTATATTTCTTAATTAATTTTTTTTTTTTACTAATTAAAGATAAAAATTAATCGACAAATAAAAATTAAATAAAAGGAAATTCTGATTATTAAAAAGCAATATTAAAACATATTTTCATTGGTAAATTAGTATAAAAAGCTGATGTTCCCACTTTGTTTTAGAAATTTTTAATCTCTGATTATGTAATCGAAAGAGTTCGGTGTTATGCTTACTCTGTGCACTTCGGTGTGCAATAACTGCATATTCTTCTTTTATGTTTGTTTTAAAATAAATAGTTCCAGACGGGTCATATCCCTAAGCTCTTAGGGTTTTTAGAATTTTGTTGATAAAAACGTTATTTTTAAATTTGAATTTTTGGAAACTTAGGGCTTTTTTGAAATCATATGACGATATACATATGTACATATATTTATATGAGTTCCTCTAACTCCCATTTGAGCAAAGGGCGCCAAATGTATTTTATTTTATAAAAAAATATTTTCAAATTAAAAAAAAAATTATTTTTATGGCAAAACATTTGGTAGTTTTTCAAAGTTTATTTTAATTTTATTTTTGAAAATACGTTCATACAATTTTATATTTTGTATATTTGGAATCATATTTTTTAGAAAATTGTCAAAAGTTTTTATAGAAAATTTTAAGTAAAATTTATTTATTTAAAATAAAATATATATTTTTAATTTTTATAAGTAAATTTCCTCTTTAGAAAATAGTTTATAATATTTTTTTAAAATAAGTTGTTTAATTTAACAACATTTAATATTTTTTTATACGTTTTTTTTGCCAACAAAAATTATGGCTCTAGTTAATTTAAATTTTCTATGAAAATTTATTTTTTGTTGTAATAATGAATGAATAATAATTTTTTGAAAAGTAAGTTTTTGCCGACACTAGCCGAGTGGAATGCATTTTCAAAATTATTTATATATTATTCTTTATTATCACTAGTTTTATCCTGCTCTAGCTATCAGTCGGATCGCATGAAAGCAGTTGATTGTTTTCAACAATATTTTTTGTTTAATCATTATTCTTTGTTTGACCAGTATTCAACAGACTGTTGACATGACTAGTCATGATATGATTGTTAATGAAAAGTAGAAAATAAGGGTTGTAGTAAATTTCGTTCTCACTCAATAAGGGGTAGGAAATATGAATATAGGCGACAAGCAATCACCATACCCTATTTCCTTATAAACTGTGAGTTAAATAGATGATATTTACATCCAACACTAATCACTGATCAAAGAGTGCTGATGATAAAATCCGTAGCTGGTTTCGAAAATGCATTCCATTCGGCTAGTATCGGCAAAAACTTACTTTTCAAAAAATTATTATTCATTCATTATTACAAAAAAAAAATAAATTTTCTTAGAAAATTTTAATGAACTAGAGCCAGAATTAAAACTAAAATAATTGTCTTAAAACAAATTAAAGTTCGTAATAAAGAGAAATATTTATTAAAACATTCTAATTAAAAATTATTTTCTTTACATTTATGAATTTATTTTTTATATATATATTTTTTTTTTATGAAAATATTAATGTGTTTCTAAATTTAGATAAAAATTGTTTAAAAAAATTTTGCAAAGAAGTTTTAGTACATTTTTTATAAAAATTTAAAAAAAAAATTTTTCTGTTAAAATAAATTTTTTATAATTCTATTTTACTAATTCTTTCAGAGATATTCTTTTTAATATATAAATTTTATAAATGTATTTAATATTGAAATATAATATGAAAATGAACTTGAGCCAGAATAAATAAGAAATTCGTCTTTAATATTTTTTATTAAATTTTTTTGTTTTAACAGGAAATATTTGATTTTTTTTTTGTAAGAAATACATTTTTTTTAGTAAAAAAATTTGCATAATTTTTTTTATCAAAAAACTGGATTATTTTTGATTTTTTTATATAAAAAAAAATATTGAAACATTTTCTATTTATTTGACATTTATTTGTTACATATAATCAATATTTTTAATGAAAAAAATATTTTTTGAGGTATTTTTTTTTAAGTTTTAAAGATATTTCTTTTATATAGAAAATGTTTCAATAACTATTTAAACAAAAATATGTTTCAAAGATAGAAATTAAAAGTAAAATCTCCCTTTTTGTAAAACTTTTTAATTAAATTTTTATTTAAAGAAATTTTTGAGTTTATCTTTCTATAAAATTTTTAAAAGTTTTTGAGAATTTTTTTATGCGAAAAAATATTTTCCACAAATTTTTTATTTATATATTTGATCATATTTAAAGAAGTTTGGCAGTTTTTGCTATAAAGGAATTCTATTTATTGTTTTTTTAAAACAATTTAATCTAATATTTTGCCCTTTAACGCAGCAAATATTTAAGCAGAATAAGAAAATATGTTGAAGCTTGTAAATTCGTTTTAAGCATTTTTTTATCCCACAGAATTTCTACAGATATTTTTTAATTTTGCATATAATATAATGAAAAAATGTATACATTGAAAATTATTAAATGAAAACATAATATGATGTTTTTGCCTAAAGATCTTATTCCTTTTTAGAGAAGAAAAAAAAAGTATAAATATTTTAATAATTACCGACACATGCCATAGTCACCCACCCTACTTTAAAAATAAAGTATTTTAAGAAACCCAACATATTTCTACACATTCAACAAATTCGTCGACCTTTTAATCCCTATTCATCATCCTTAATAGACGCAATATGAGATTTATTAATTTTTTTCAACTTCATGCAGATGTTTTTCTTTTAATATTTTTTATTACAAAGAAGAATAAAATAGGGAGAGGAAAAAAAAACGCAACAGACGAGAATTTGTCCCAAATGTGGATTTAAAACATAACCTGGAAATGTCAGCCATTCAGCAGAGAAAAAAAAACATTTGAAATATTAATATATCATTTCGTGTAGACTAACTATTTCAAAATGCGTTTAAAATTAAGTGAAGAACAACAACAAACATAATACATAAACAAATTAATTTGCTACATTCGGTTGTATGGAAGTTTAAGAATCCCCTTCACAAAAATGTTTCTATTTTTTTTAAAGAAGATCCAAAAATTATAAGCATTCAACCAAAGGACAATCAGTACTATTTAACAAATATTTTGTAAGAGATTTTGATAAAAAAACAATTGGAGTTTAAAAGTAGAAAAAAATATGGACATATGGAAAGCTTTGCTAATGAAGTTAAAGATTATGTGCAATTGTCAAAAGTTTATCTTAAGAGTTTCCTTTATGATTTTAAAGTCTGACATTGCAACCTTTTATATTTATTTCAACGACAAAATAAGATTATTGGATTTTAATTTTATCGCAATCATAGACAAATTTAACAAAATTGCTGCCATAGCAATTTGTTGCCTTAATACATCCTTCTCCAATCGCCAAATACTTCCTGGTTTGTTAGAGAGAATCGTTTAAGCAAAAAATAAATAAATTTAATGCAGAATACAAAATAATCACAATCATAAGCTTATGACATATGTATGTACAAACTTATGGTTAAACAACTCTCATATAAACTGAAATTCAGATATTTAATATCCACTGCAGTATTATGACCTCCAACGAATGCTTGTATATGTATGTTATGATCCATTCAATGACCATTGAGATTCTAATCGAAATGCTTTAAACGCATCAAAGAACAGAGTAACAAGGAATAGCCAACCAAACAATCTGCCAGTCAACTACCAAGCCTCTAGACTTAATAAAAACATTGACATAATGTGGTATAACCAGGTCTTAGTTTTGAATGTTATATGACGTGCGCCAAAATGACCACCAACTATGCAAATGAATGAAACTGACGCAGAAGACGAAAAAAAAAATTATAAATAAATAATAAATCACGCTAAAAGGGAACCTTTTTTTGCTTTTCTCATGTTCCACTGTCCACTTGAAGAGAAAACTAAAGCGACAGACACAAGGGGTTGAACCAATTGAACGGACAATCGCCTTCAGTAAAAGGTGCGAACGATCACAACGTGTGTGGCTATAATTGTTATATTGATTTTATATAAACATATATGTACAAACACACATACATTAATATTTCCAATGCAAGGAACAACACAATTGAAACCGTAACAACAAAGTCAGTCAACAAATAATTTTCAATTTTGAACAAACATGCATACATGTGTTTACACATACACATACGATATCAATAACTATAAACATACTTCTACCGTAATATATATCAATATTCCAAAAATGCTTAGGGAAAAGACATTATTAGAAGTTTGTGTGTTAATACTAAAATATTTTTTGATTTATTAAAAAAAAATCATAAAACAAATATTTTTATACCCTTCACACACACACATGTGGTG
>NDXZ01015648.1:0-12003 GCA_003055125.1 Paykullia maculata
TTTATAAGCATTCTTGAATTTGCTGTTAAATTTAAAAAAAAACAGTCAATAAGCACCTAAAACGGGATAAGCAGCTACATTTTGAACCCTTTTTTTAATATTGAAATAAAAAAGACGAAACACAAAAAGAATAATTGTAATTGTTTGTAAACAAATCTATCTTTTGCGGGTATTAGTATCAAAATGAAAGTAAATAATCCTTTTGTTTTTAATTTAATTTATGCACATAGTTTTAGTACAATTCTAAGAAAAAAGTGGGAGAGGAGACTCTTCTAGAGTAAAAATAGTGGTTAGGACCTGGAAAGGATTATATGTACTTAGGCAATCTGTATAAGTTGCAAATGTGAAATTTGCCTAAAGAATCTAACGTTGCAAACATGGGAAAATATAGAAAGAGCTGATGAATTTTGGATTGAAGTGTACAATTTTAAAAATTCCTTAGGGGAAAATACTTTTTATGAAATATCTAACTTTGTTATTCGTATACTTTAGATTTCTTAATGAATTTTTTAAACAAAAAATTAGAAATCGGCTTTCTTTAAATTCAGCCAATTCATTATTGCATATTAAATACGGTCTAAAACAAGAAAGAGTTTGTTGTTGCAGTTACAAATTGCCTTCAAGTGTTTTCTTAAAAATAATTCGAATCAAACTTATAAAAGATCTCAGTATTTTAATAAAACCGTTTTGTGGCCCGATGATGATAAATTGGTTTTTAATAAAATGTTACCTTAACTTTGTTATTTTATTTTAAGTTTTGCTTACTTTGAAATTAAATGAATTGATAATAAAATAAATGTGTTTGTGTTTGATTGTGCTATTTGCAAAGCAAAACAACATTTTCAATTTTTATTTTTATTTATTTTTTTGGCGCTTTTAACCCTTTTTTCGTAATTTTTTTTCCCTTTTTACCCGTTTTTACTATACCCTTGACGCTTTTCTCCATTTTTAAAAAGGCTACACTGCTAATATATATTTATCTCCATTATTACTTTCTAACTAACCTGGTGAGTAAAGGTTTTGCTGGGTAGTTACGAAAAGAGTTAAATACTAAAATCTATGAAAATTCTCTTAAAGTAAACAAACAATAATATAAATGCGGCTTATACAAAAATATATTATGTAATTTTAATTAATTATAATGTTTATTTCATTTATTTTTCTTGCCTATATTTAAATTAAGTTGTTATTTGTTCGAATTCCAAAACTCAACTCGTACTTCTGTGCCAAGGGTTCGTTAATCTGTTCTACAACATCTTGTCAATTTTTACCGCTCCAAGTTGAACGTCCGATAGTACCCGTCCCTACGTAAATATGTACTATATTTTAATTATTAATTTACTTTTTAATATAAAATTTATCAATTGTCCTTTAATCCTTTTGACGAGAAATTTTTACAGAACTTAACATCTTTTTTACAAATCGATTTAAAATTTAAATTTTAATCTACATAATTCGAATGCTTAATCTTTTTTTAAACTTAATTGTTAAATAACTTTAAAATATGTAAATTCTTTAAATAATAAAAAAATTTATTTATATATAAAAGTTATTAAACCGACGACTTTAATTGTTTTTCTCTTTTTTTCTACCGCAGAAAAAAAAATTTTAAAGGAGAAAATGCGATTAAGTTTCTACTTAAATGACAAGCCTTTGTTTACGGTTTTTTTTCAGGAAAGCAATCCTTGTTTTGACAGACTTTTGTTTTATTGTAATAAAACAAATAAAAGCGTATCGTTAAGCAAATTAAATGTTTGACTTGTCATTAAAATATTTAAGCTCATTATTTTTAAATAAGTACTCGATGTACAGTATTATTATGAAAAGGGCAGGTATTGATTAAGAGTTAAAATGAAAATTGTGAAAAAAACATTTAATGCTAAAATAAATCTTTATAAAAAGTTTTTTCTATAATCAACGTGTGATTATTTTTTTATATCTACGCATTTCTTTGCTGTTAACTTTCCATAAAAAAAATAAAAAATAGACGAACTAACAATTAATATGTCACCGGGTTGCGAGTATCAAATTCTGTGTTTTCCTGTAAAGCACTTAAAAATAGGTTTCACATATTGTAATAATTACACCCAACCCTTTTGGGAAATTCTGTTTTTATCGAAATATTTTTTTTTTCTACTGGCGTCTTATTACATTGACGCCATTTATCTGTCTTTGTGTATCCTTTAGATGCTTTTCTTATTGTTTTCCCTTTATTTATCATAAATGTTTTGTATTATTGTATTTACATTTGTTTGATTGTGGGTCGCTGTGTACCAGTTTATATTATTAGTTTTTGTTTTTCGCATCCTATTCGGGTTACAAATACAACAGCCATAAACTACATTTGTATTATTTTTTCTCATTTTTATACATTTTTTTGCTTCCTTATGACATTAACAGAAGAAAAAAGCGACAAATTAGAATAAAATGAAAACCAGTAAACTTTGTTGTAATACTTTTTGGAAATAAAGTTGTTATATTAAGCAACAAAAGGCACGTCTTGTAACAGACATATCTATAACGTAAAATCCTAAGGTTTTTCCCAATTTTACCGTTAAAGTTAAAGTTAACTTTTATATATGTACTAGATAGACCCGGTCTGTTTCGCTACCCCAAACTGGTTACTCACAGTTTCCCTTTTTTCTACCACGTAAATTTCATTTAAGTTTGATCAGTATTTTTACTATTAACACTATTACCCCGTTTTTATCCCTATCCGTCTGAATTTCAAAAAAGTGCCGAAAACGTATTATTTATTTTTAGAGAAGTGACGAACATAGCTTAAATTATGTCTCTATGTTTATTGGATTAGTAGTTATAAAGGCGCCAAAAAAGTACCAAAATATAATTTTTTCCCGTTTTCACCCTCTAGGCCAACGAGTTTGAAAAAAGTACCAAACACCTATCTACTTATTTTTTGAGCAGAATATAATGCTTTTTAAATTTTGTTTGTATCTTGTCTAATTTAGCAGATTTAAGGTTACCGTTTTTTCTCGTTTTTACCCTCTTTTACTCACTAAATAATTGAATTTTCAAAAATTCCTTCTTAGTGGATCTATACAAGGTAAGAGTAACCCACATTCCAAATTTCAAGTCTCAGCTCTTTCCGTTTGGGCTTACCTTACTATTTTATATATACAGATTTGCAAAATTAAAATTCGTTAAAAATTTTAGATTTTTTAACAGGTTAATATCTCTACTATTTGTGTGATTTGTTTAAAATGAATTAGTCTCGTGGGTTTTGAAATGAAGTCATACGGTATGACTCATACCCCTCAATTGCTGCAAGTACATACATTGCTTCATACAAGCTACATTAAAATATCCTTATGTTTTTTTTAACTATGTTAAATGTTTTATAACTTAAGCTCGCCCCTTTACAAATTTACATTTTAACATTTGAGTTTACTAATTTGGTTATTATCCTAACGCTTTCAAAAAATTTCTATGAACCTTTTATAACTCAAATAATTTTATGAATTTTCTTTTAAATATTTTCGCGAACCTAAGTGCAAATGAGTGCGTAAATTTCAAAAGCAAAATAAATACAAATTTCGACATTTTACTTTAAAGCTACATATTTCAAAAGTATTGATCTGTTTTATTTATTGTTTGTTTGTACATAGTTATAAAGGTCCTTGACTTGACTTTAAAAACGACTTGATAATTTATCTGTAATCTTAGATGATATTGTGTGGGTCACTAACACAGATGAAAATCGAAAGATAGTTTGTGTGGGTATAATTTATTTGGCATAAAAATACATGATAAAAGAATAAACATAAACTTATATGTGTTTGTCAATGAAAATGTATTCATATTTAAATATATGTATGTGTTTACGTATACATATACACATAGTATTTAAATATAACATGTTTGCGTTGTATTTGCTTTGCTTATTGATATTAGGGATGTGATAACTCAACTTTAACGGATGCAAGAACGAATAATAAACTTTTATTTAAATTTATAAAAATAAAATCTATTTTCTAACTTTTGTAAATATTTTCTTTAACAGTAAATATATTACATTAAAAAACATTATTGAACTTATGTTATTTATATTTAGGAAGAAAAATGTTTAGTTTAATGTATTACATTGTAAATTTAAGATATGTATATGTATGTATATATCGAAATTGTTAAAACATAAAAAAGAAATATATGAAATGACTGCAGATATTTTTTGTAAAATTAAAATATTTAATTGTCAAATATAAAGTCCTTTCTTTTTTTAAATTTTTTGCCTGGTTTTTTCCTAAATCGTGTATTTATGCATTAATAGTTGCTATATTTATTACTTATTGTCAAATTAGGTATGGCTCTATGGTCCTTGCAGGAGTAAAAGAAATAAATATTCATATATGTATGTATGTATGTATATCTAATAAAGTAACATTTTATAAATTTGGTAACGCAATTAAACATATGTTTTGTGCTAAGTTTCAAACAGTTTTTTTGCACTTTGTAAGAGGTAGTTAAATGGAACAAATGAGTACAAAATAACTTTGCCAAATTGTTTCTTTGATCGAAAACTTTGCTTTTTCACATTTTTGCAAGCCTTTTATTGATAACATGAATAGCTTTATTACTTTTCATGCAATCAGTGTTTTATTTTCGGTTGGTCAAAAATCTGATAGATATTTTATAAAATTAGGTTGCACAGTCTTGTGAGTTAATAAGTCATGACTCGTTAAGATTCACATACTTTTAACCGAATACAAATGTGTTTGCAACATTCCTAACTTATATTACTAAAAACAAGCAGAGATGTCGTATCACTTTATGTGTAAGTTATTGTTATGACATGTTATGTTATAGTTTTTATTATTATTCTTGCGCACAGTGGCACAATTGGAATGTGATAAAAAATCAATACTATATAATAAAAGGAAAATGGAAATTAAAATTATAATTCGGTTTATACTGTCAAAGAAATTTTAATCAATCGCACCAAAGCTGAACAAATAAATAAAAAAAAATCTGAAAATATTCTGAAAAAGCAAGTGTCTCGACACTAGCCACATGAAATGAATTTTCAACCAGCTACGGTGTTTTTAGTGTTGGATATTAATATCATCAACTAATCTTAAAGTCTTTTTTTCTTAATGATAAATATCTATAAAATGACGAAGAAGGAAGTGATATCAAACAAGAGCTACATCAATGTTCAAATGTCATAATTTTTATTAAAAATGCTTTTGTACCCTACAGTTTCGGATAAGAAAAAAATAGTTGTCCATCCACCTTTTATAAAAAACTGATTGGCAAACAATCGGTCTGCCTACCATGCAAGCCTTTTAATCAAGGTATTTTATATACTTGTACATATGCACCAATTATCAAAACATTCGCTAGAGAGATTTTGTATACGTTAAACTTATTTGTGGTGTGTTTTATCTCGATCCCAATATTTTCTATAATTTCATGGCCATCTTGAATTGGGTTATAGTCGGTTACATTATGTTTTTCACAGAAGTTGATGAGAAAATTTTGGGCTTTAATGCTTATTTATAGAAAATTTTGACTTGATATTTTTATTTCGATCGGAGTTTTAGGCATAAAAGTTATTTTCAAAAATTATTTATTCAAGCTTATGGTCTTTTTTAACATAAAATATCGTTTTTATTTATATTATATTTATATATTTAATATTTCGCCACTCCGTTGTGTGGCATCTTCAGGAATTTATAGTTTATAATTGGTTTTAATATAAGATATTACAAATTGAAAAAATTATAGTTTGAAAAATAAATTCAAATCACAATTGAAAATGTTAAAAAATTTTTTTGTTGTATGTATGATATTTCAAAAAATATTTATCACAAGAAAATATTCAAAAATGTAGTATAAAAAAAATAACAAATATTGCATAAACATGTATAAGTACATTTATAGGAAAATTATATAATAATAGAAAATGTTACTAAATTATGTAATTGTTATTATACAATAACGGCCGTATCTATAAGGAAAAATTAGAAACTACGTATACATCGCACACAACTTTATGCTATTTAGCAAGCCGATTAGACTAAGCGCAGAGTTGGAAAAAAGCTTCATTGTAATGAATTTTTATCTGCAATAACAAGAGTTTAATTTTAAGTTAACATGAGTTTAGCAGAATGGATAAAAAGAGTATAGAGCATGCACTGATTGCAAGGCTTACATGGATTGAAAAGAAATAGACGTGCTGACATCCCTTTTTCGTTTCAGGAAGTGATTGAAATTAACCGGTGTAATTTAAGGTGGGTGTGGGGCAATATTTTTTTGGGCGTTTTATTCATAACAAATAAAACGCTTGCACACCAACCATGACGGTGTAGGGTATAAAAACTGCAAATGCTACTAAAATGTGCTACTGTGTATACATATTTGTCCGATACTGTTGCAATGATTCGAATAAATTTTTTCTAAAATTACTATAGGAACAGAAATATAAAAAAAAACTAAGAAGGTTAACGAAATACATGCGCCAACTGTTTATAGTCTAGACGGCGCCATTCAAAATTTAACGCCATTGCGAGCAACTGACAAAACGTACAACTACATACATATGTACGATGGATGTAAATGTGTGTATATGTTTGTATGTATATGTGTAAAATATATTTAATACGAGTATCTACCATAACGATGCTGAATTTTTTGACTCTTATCCAACTCTGTGTATACGAAATGTCTTTTTATTTGGGGGTCGTACTTTTGTTTGTTTTTATATTCGAAAATTGTTAGTTTTTTAATGCCATTCGGTTGCTATTTTTAGAAATTTATTTTATTGCTGGAATCAACAAAAAATCAATATTGAATAAAGTAAAAATTACTTTAATTTTGCCATGTTTTAAGGCAACTACACTTATAAAAATCTTAGTTTCTGTACTTAAATCAACCCGTAGCAGTGTCAAAAGTACGATTAGTACGGATGTTCTTAAGTTAATCACAAAATGCTAGTTTAAGATGAAAAGGACTTAATTTAGGACAAATAGACCTAATTTAGAAACTTTTTTCTTGTTCTGAAATTTTTAAGGATAACTCTTGAAAACAGTATCGTTTTCTACTAACTTGCTTTAAAAATATTTGAGTATGAATTGTTTTAAAATTTCAATTTCATTAAAATTTAAGAATTTTAATCCTTAACTTGAAACAGCATTTTTTGTCTGTGTACGGTTTAAACTTGTTTTTGTTGTATTATGTGTTTGTTAGGATTTGCCCCCGTTTTTTTTTATTTATAAAATACACTTGTGAACTGTAAATTATTTGAAATTTTATTGCCAACTAAATTCCTGCAGCATATACATCCATACATATGTACGTACATACTACACGTATATGTATGAATGTATTAGTAATGTGCACTAAAGTGTAGACATTACACGTTTTTTCTTTGGTAGAATTATAAAAAATATGGTTCCAAATAAAATAAAGGTAGTGGCCATTGAAATTTATAAAATTTATTTTTTATACATATTTTATGCATGTCCTTGCCTTCGTTTTTCTTTGACATTTTTTTTAGTTCGCTTTTCTGGTAACAAGTCCCTGGTTTGCATCATCAGCATTTATGCACCCAGCATTTTGATCATCTGGTGCATCGTTATGTTGCTGTCTCCAGAGACCATTAGCCAAAGACGGTTGGTTGGCTGCATAAATCAAACGAAGAAGAAATGTTGAATGAATAAGCGAATACCTGAAGCACTTAAATGTCTCTTTTTGTTCGATTTGACTTCGCATAAAAAATGTACATTTCTGGGTTTGAGTATTAGATGATGCAGAAATGCTTTTAATATGCAATTTAAAGTGGTTACTTTCAATGTTAAATGTTTGTTTGAATAAAAAATGTAGATTTTACGTGAGTTTTATTTAGTTATATTAAAAACGTTATAAACGAGTTATATATTGTTTTATGGTTTTGGAATACTTGATTTATTTTCATTTCTATAAATGTACTGCTGCTATAGTAATGCCGATGAAAAGTACATTAATTACATGTTATTATGACACTTACAACCTTAAGGCACTTAAGGTAGTTATTTTAAAATTTGAAAAGCAAAAATAATTAATGTTCTTTTACAGTGAAAAGGTATTAAAATAAGTAATAAATTATTGTCTACTAGTTTTACTGGGTGGTAAATGCGTTTACGGGCAAATATTCTGCGATAAATAAAACAAAGAATCGTATAAGCTGTATCTAAGGCAATGTATTGTATTCCATATCTTTGTAAGATTTATGATCGACTCTTTTAACAACCCAGAGAAAAAATGTATGTAATATGGTCACATACTATTTAAATATTCTATGATCACTGCATTCGTTATATGGCTGCTACGAACATATTATGGTTGTAGTAACATTTTACGCTAATACCAACATTAAATATATGGTTGAAAGAAATATTATATGTTTGTCTTAACTATAAACTTGATTACGGATAATCATAAATGTGTCAGAATATATGAAAACCATAATCTTGTTAAAAGTTTTACTCAAGAGTCAAACGGTTGTTTATTGCCGAAGAGTAACTATAATATAATATATTTCAAATATATCCCAGCGTGTCAAGTTTTTTTATAATAGCTCCTTTAGTAGTTAGGCAGAAATAAAAATCTGATTCATGGTCATAACACATGATTGGAATTGCTAACGGCATATGATAAGTGCATTAAAGAACATAATTTTTACAATCTTACATTAGTGTAAAAATTTAAAAAATAGCAAAATATAAAACCCAATAATCTTTACGTAAAGAAAAACAATTGAAATCAAAAATACAGCAAAATTGTGAACGAAGCGCAATAAAAAAAAATATTTTCGAAATCTAACTACGATTGCCTGCGGTTGTCCTACATTATTTTTATCTGTCTTTATATATTTATCTTGCAACAACCTTACAACTGAAATACAAAAAATCATATTCAAATAAAATTTTCCACAATTAATTTTACAAAAAATAAAACTCTGAAAAAAAGTTGTGATGGCTTTTTTATGACCAGTGATAATTGGTCCAGGGCGTGCTCTTTCAAATTGCTCAACGTCAAAATAGGATAACAAATTCAGGGGATATATTTACAGTGTTTTATATGTTTTTTTAAAGGGAATAATATGGTCGTACATCGCATACTGTTGTATTTATTATTTTTTTGTTTATATTTGACTTTTACAATTTAAAGTTTCAAAATAAAATTGAATCATAGTTTAAAAATTAAATGTTTTCTAATACATGTGCAAACTCTTCATAATTTTTAACTTACTTCGTAAAAAAAATTAGAAAAACTTAAAGTTTTTTGTTTCGATAAATGCTTTTTATTGAATTTAAGATCCTAGAGTAAGAAAAACTTATGTCTGACCAACGAAAAAGAAAGTGGGAGAAGCGCTTCGTGTAATCAATCTACCCTGATAAACTTTAAACTTAGTTAACAACTTAGCTGCAAAAATAGCTAATTATTATTAGTCTCCAATTAATGTTATCTACATCGCTTACAATGTCAATTTTATTTTTCGCTCTTTATTATCAGATATAAGTTTTATGTAATTTTTTACTTCGGTTTTAATGTTGGAAACAAACGTCAGTAAACCAAATTCGTGTGAACAATTTATACGATGTCTAACGATGAAGTTGAAATATTTGTGCAAGAGAAATTTTTATAACAATTTTAATTACACGTCATATTCAGATGTGCTTAATTTATTGCTCTCTTAAACCTTTTTTTTAATACCTAACTTTAAGTAATGAATTGTTTTAATTATCAATTTTTCAGGTAAATTTTTTTAAAACAACTCAAGGTCGCTAACGAAAATTTTACTTAAGCCAAGGCCATTTCAATGCGTGTACGTGTATGTAAGTATTATTTTAAACCCCTCACGGACAAGAGATGCATATATAAATAGATATATGCACATACATATTTAATTTAAACAATAAAAAGCAAGTGCTATGCAACGTATGATGCATAAATTGTGAAAAATATTAATATTGCTCATACGTTAGAGATAACCCAACACACAGTAATTTGTATCATAAACAAAAAAATAAGCCGAGTAAATTTAAATAAGTCATTAGGAAAGTTGCATGTTTCTTTTTAAGCTGATTGCACTATCTTTAGGTTTTAAAAGTAGATTAAATTTTATCAGAAATGCTGTTTGAAAACTTTTGATAAGATTTGAGAAAATAATTTAAAAAAAATCTTATGGAGAATAATACAACACTTTTTCTGCCAATTAAACTTTCAATTCAACAAAAACTTAATGTGACACGCCCACTTTTTCACTTCTTTATATATTTCTTTTTTTTCTTCGAGGTCATAATTGAGAATGAGGACGATACTTTTACCCCCACCCATCTTTAAATATACAAATTCTTGTTCATATAGTTTTTTTTATTGTCAGCTGGTGTAAAAAGTGCATTTTTTCTCGTCAACTTTTACATATAAGAATTATTCCACAGCCGAATATAGCGCTCTTAATAATGTGATAGTCATCTAGAATGGAATTTGCGGTTTCAATTTTCTCTAGTGTTACAAAACACTATTATACAACTTTTGATAAAAAAATCTTTTTTAGACAAAGTCATTTTGGAAAAATTCTTTAAAATGTTATATACCACGTTTAATTGGCAAAAAAATCAGATATTGAATAAATATATCAATATTTAACTAAAACTAATAATAAATTTTTAAAATAATATTGCTAAGAACAGTGAAAAATTTTGTTGGGGTTTTTTCCATTAAATACAAAAATACTAATAAACCCAAATAGCTCTTAAAAACATCACTAAATGACCTAATGTATAGAAAAATAACATGTTTTGTGTTTATGTAAGAATGTAAATAAGTAAGTGTATGTGTAATGAATGATGCTAAAAATACAGCATCTCATACACATGAAGAGACAATAGGGTTTTGTTTTTGGATTATAACAGTGTCATCCAAAAAACTTCGAAAAAAATAAACTTTATTTTAAATAAAAAAACAGAATTAAGCAAATTGTTTTTGTTATTAAATATATGAATAAAAGTTTTTTACAAAAACCAAGAAGATTTGAATTCTTAAAATTATTTGTCTAAATTTAGAAAAAGAAATCAATAATTATTTTGATAAAATTTTTTTAATAACATTATTTTTTATATATTAAAGATTAATTATATATCAATTCTTTTTTGGTTCAATAGAATAGTTTTGGCAAATCATTGACAGCCACTGTAAACGTTTAGTCACTCACACTAAATAGAAAATACTTAAATAAACATGCAAGCGTGACAAACAAATACTTTAGATTTTGGTGTTGTTTTTCTTTGTGGTCGTTGTTGTTTTCGATGTTTTTGCTGCTGTTTTGTTGATGTTATTTTTGTTATCTAGAACCACTTATGTCTACTTAAAAATATACTTAAGCCAGAACACATACTTGCAATCACACATTCACATGTAAACATAAGGACAAATATAGAGACATTAACACTTAGAAATATAAATAAAAAAAAACACGAATAAAAAATTGTCCAAAAAGCACATAATAATGCTACAGTCGGCTGTGGAGAATTGTGGACACCAAATAAAAATATCTACAGGATCTATTAATAAAAACTTAATTGGTATATCTATTTGAAGTATTTGTTTATATAGAAAATATATGAGTTTAAAACTACCGTGCATAGGGAAGATAAATATAACCGACTTATTCTTCGCTAATGCGTTAAAGTTGGTCATAAACCGAATTTGCAAAATTAATATCGTATATATATATAATATTCTCGTTTTTATAAGGTTTTGAACTTTAAATGAAACAAAGAAACGACAAAAGTTTTGTAAATATTAGTATTGAATTTCTATGTTCCATATATATAAACCAGTCTATTATTTTAAATTTTTACAGAACTTTGTCAAAAGGCATCAATTTTATATCACATTTGTAAATAGAAAATCCTAAAAAAAGCTTCTTAAAAAACAAGCCGAAAATGAAGTAATTTTTCGAAATACATATCGCTCATTTGCTGCAAGAACGGCATAACT
>NDXZ01015661.1:0-10889 GCA_003055125.1 Paykullia maculata
GGCTGAACATGACGATGGCTAGTCAAGACGGTATGTCATGATTTGTATACTACGGTTCGTGGTATAACTAGACAAGGTAAACTCATTGCTACAAGAAACATAACACCAACAAAGTTACATGCATTTTGTTTGTTTAGAAAAATTCGTAATGCCAACAGTAACACAAAAAAAAAGCAAATAGAAAAAAACAGAACAACTATTTTATATAATTTTTGTATAAACGAAAATGAAAAATCAAAACAAACAAACAAATTTTGACAATATGAATTTTAATTGAGGGAAACAGCTGACGATCAGCTGGGTCAATAGGACTACCTTGTGTAGTTATACCATGCTACGGTTTTTGATACTGCTTTTGAGTGACAGACGTGTAGTGCGCATACTAATATTTTTGTTTTGGCATTTAATCAATTTTTAGAAAAAATTGAAAAACAAGAAATGTTTAGCATAATTACAAATAATTCTAATAAAATTGCATATTTTATAGGCAAAAAGAAAAAAATGTTTGCGAGATGCACTAATTGTGTACAATCAAGAAAATAAAGCAAAAGTATTGACTTTATAGCCAGAACTGCAAATTTCGCATTTTTTACATCAGGGTTTTAAAAATCGTATATTTTGGCTGTGTTGATTGAGTAAAAGTCTCATACCATGTTTATATTACGTATATTATCGTTTTTGATGGTTTAATTGTGGTTTAGGTTGACAAACACGTAGTATTCATGCTAATATAGTACACAAACCCTATGTCTGTCAGGGGTATAAAATAATTTGTTTTTAATTGCACAAAAGGGGTTTTATGAAACACATTTAACAAAGTTTTACATTTGCACAAATAGGATGCTTTAACAGGTAGAAATAAACAAATTTTTACCACTGGACGACTAGTAAATAGACATACTAATAGATTTTCTAGTATTTGTTTTCCTTATCTTTTTCAAAAATATGTAACTCGATACAGTTTTTAAACAGTGTCTTTGTTGTAGTGTTATTAATGTCATTATATGTACTTATGTCGGCCACTATTATTTCAATACAAATACAATTAAGTGTATTAAGTTGTCTAATTATTTTAAATGAAACGACAAATTCCTAAAATTTAAAACAGTTTTAGAATTTGCAATAAAAAACTACATTTCGTTAAACGTTTCGTTTAAAAAAATTACGTCTTAAATATTTTTTATAAATAAAAAAACAAAAGAGAAAATAATCAAATTCGTAAATATTCACTAATTTCAAAATGTCTTCTACTTTCTTTCTTTTGAAATTTTTTTTTTTTATTTATTTAAACTCCTTCAAAATTATTATTTAATTTTTGTTTTTACTCGTAACTTATTATTATTAATATATCTAATCAAAAAGTGTTTTCGCTCTATATCGAGTGACATGAATACTTTAGCCAACTCATCGTGTGACATACGTATACCGCTGTTCGATAAAGAAACTTCAGATTTTTGTTTTGAAAAATCTCGCGAAATCCTAACTAGACCTTTACAATTTGGTAGTCGTACATCGTTTACGGCACCCACACCCCCTCCCTCTCTTGAATATACAGATGCTATCAGTGAAAGTCCTCGTAAAGATAGAAAAACGTTATCGGAAAATCTTATGGACATAGAGAATACATTAAAGGCTCTTAATCTGGATTTTATGCACACCTACACGGATGTGGATAAGAACGATTCAGATGAGACGATTCTAAATGATCAGTTTTCGAGTATTGTTTCGTCGTTAGACGATGAAATCAGTAGTGCTACCGGTAGCTTGAAATCGTCCACTGTTTACAATTATCAGAATGGCAAACACACTAGCACGACTACGTTTGATTTTAATGCGGCCACTAATCATTTAGACAAGCATTTGCAATTGATGAGCGGTCAGATTAATAGAACTTCATGTAATTCGGTCGATAAACGCTCAAGCACTCCCGATACGGGGTTTGCCTCAAGAGATACAATTTCTTTGTCTAGACGTAGTAGTCAAAAGTCTAGCTACAGTCCGCAGGATAGTTATTTTAGTCCGAAAGATTTGAATTTTCCCACCTCTTTATATGGAAGTGGAGGAGGTGTAGGAGGTAGTGGCTGTTATGCTAATTTTAAGACAGATATTTTAAAGTGTAATGATGATATAATGTCACCTTTAAGACCCGTTGCAACAGCAGACAAACAAAGCAATAATTCCATTTATTCTACCAATCAGTTAAGAATTGACGAAACGTACAATGGCAATCAGGAAAAGCGGCAACGTTCCATGTCCTTTACCGACAACTTAAATCATGATTTAGTTTTAGCAGATAAAAGAAACGACAAATTACTTGAAAATCCGCAATACTCAGAAGATATTGTGCAGAAACCCAAATTGTTGGCCTATAAGTCTCGTTCGGCTAGGGCAAGAACGTTGCGACGTCTTAGCTACAATCCCATGCCCCAAGTTGCCACTAGCTCCTCCAGCACCGATGAGGATAGTGATCATAGTATGGATCGCAGTTTGGCTAGATCGGAATGCGATATACGTTCTCGAGGCTCGGGTTCTTTGTTTCACCGTCGTAGGCGGGCGGTCTTTAATCGTAAATTGTTTACGGCTTCTGCCAAAGACGATCATGATGTGGAGATTCAGGGCGAGATACAAAGTAAAATGTATGGTTCTAATGCCAGCATTAAATCGGCCCCACATTACAATTATAATCGAAGCAGTCGGTCTTCGGCGATGGCTGCCTCCTCTCAAAGAGCATATAAACTAAATCCCTATGAGGAGTCATATCCCTATGAAGAAAGAATTTATGATTTTGGTGCAGTTCCACCAAAATCTAAACCATATAATGCACAATTGTTAAATAAACCAGGTAAAACTAGCAAAACTTTTCAAGTTTCTGCTATAACCACAAATTCTGGTTCGGGGTCATCTTCTGCCTCTTCGGCGGCAGCCAGTTTTTCACGATCGGTGGTAGCAAACTCTTCATTATTTCAAGAATTTGATGTAACACGTCTTACTGGTCGTAGTCCTACTTCCAACATAGCAGCCGATCCAGAACATCACAATAGTACCGGTTCACATTTAGAGTTTCAATGGCCCGAAAAAATACATGCCTCCATGGTTAAACAAAATGAAATGCTGTGGCGCCAACAGCAGCAGCAATCACAAATTCCCGAGTATAATGCGCATGGCGGTTATATATCAAGTAAAGATAATCCTTCTTCCACCATGAGTTCTTCCACTACCGACAGTGAGCAATTTGAGTATCGTATGGGTATGGGTTACACCACCCATTTGCCGCCTAGTCCGGCTCCATAACTACAGCGTATGTTGAAGTATTTTTTGAATTTACTTTGAAACAAAAGCAATCACATCATCCACATTTTAATCACATTATAATAATCTTAAATTATAAAAAAATTGAAAGTCTTCATAGAGTAGAAACAAAACAAAAATACATCAAACGTAACGAAAAGAATTTATTAAGAAAATATTTAAAGAAATAAATAAACAAAGTAATAATTGTATACAATAACCAAAGGACAATAGTTGCTCTCTCCAATATCTCTCTGGAAATTTTTTGACAAAAAAAATAAAAATAAAAAACAAATCCAAAAATCCTATTTCAAAAACAAAAGGAGTGCCTTACAACCAAATAAAAATATGTATCATCAAAATAGAAGAATGAAACCTTAACACGCGCGTTCATACTAACGACGACATAAAGAAACACTCACCATTTGCAACTACAGATAAATATTTATTGACTTTATTAAACTGAAATACAGGTTAAACAACAACAACAACACAAAAAATTATTAAAAACAAATTACATAGTTATTGGAAAAATGCATTAATTCTTATCGATTTTTGTTTAAAGAATGAATGTTTAATTTAATGTAACAGGTTTAATGTATTTCATTCAAAGTATTGTTTATCGGAAGCTAAAATTGTTTCAGTCTTTGGCAATTTATGGATTTATTTACTAATCATTTCACTTCTCATCTTTTGAACTTAGAAACGACTAAAGTGATCTTTTATTGAAGTTAACCGTATTTCAGCTAGAGCAAAACGAACGAAACAAATTGTAGCCAGAAGGAGTAATGTCTAGACCAATCGGCAAAGAGGCAAGACTTCCTTCACATCCACTATTTTCCAAATAGGTTTAAACTGGTTGCGTAACATAAGGGGAAGTTTTGTTAAAAGACTACCGAAATCGCTACATCCAGTTTCAACAGCTAATAATATATGACCATCAAATAGAGAGCCTTACCTTTGTGTTGATGTTTTTTGTTGGACATGCTTCACATACAATTTTTTGCGCTTTAAATTATCTTAATGAACCTACTCTTTATTGCCTGTAACAATTAGTTGCAGCCACGACTTTGTTTTGTGGCGCTGAAGCAGCATTTCAGATATGCTTATTTCGACACATCTCTTGGCTTCAGTTCGTGTGGCCGCAATTTCCGCATGGAACTATTGCCTGAAAGCACTTTTTGCTTCTGACACTAGTCTTGATCGAGGAACCGGAATGCTTCTCATCATAAACATCGACAAAGCCACTTTTAAATCGTTAGAACTATTCTAGACAAGGTACCTTAACTAAAGCATGATCTTCACAAATTTATTTTAAAAACTTGATGGCTTTTTGCGGCTGTTTTCTTCAAAAAATATTAATACTGTTAACCTTTCCGCAAATACCCCTTCTTTTTACGAAACTTTTCATTTTTAAAGCTTCAACAAACTGTGTGTTACGTTTTAACAGAATAAGAGAATGGCGATACTTTCAAGTGGCAAAGCTGTACAAATTTACAACTTCTAACGCAATATAATGTAAAACGATAGGAATTAATGCGTACACTCAATATAAATTAATCATATTAAATGAAATAAAATTAAAAATTGCTTTTTAGAGAGTTAATTGATATATGAATAAATTTGTTAAAAAGAGTTTCAAGTATTGAGATTATAAATAATAACATAAGTAACATTATAAGAACTAAAAGTTCGTTAAAATTTTAATCAATCGATAAGGATATTAAACAGTTTTTCACACTACTTACACATACATACATATATAGTATATTTTAGTTAGTTTTTTAAAGGTAACCTTTTTAGTGTTGAAACTTTTTTTTGGATTTGAATTTATTTATAATTTAATTAGGGGAAATTCGTTTGATCGCTTGAATGCCTCTTATAACCTTTAAAATTTATATATTATAAAAAAGTTTAAGAGCATAAGATGTATAAGAGGCATTTAAGCGATTAAACGAATACCCGTATTATAATTTTAAAGTATAAATTCTTAACTCATTTATTACTGAACAAATTTGATTTGGATATTGTGATACCAAGGGGCAAATTACGGCATTCGATATCGAATGAAATTTTGTTCGATCGATCGAGTTTTCTGTGCATTTGGTATAGGAATATAATTAGAATTTTTTATTTACGATCGATATCGAATGCCGTAATTTGCCCACAGGTATGTTATCATATTCAGAAATTATCTAGACACATAAATTTTCTATTTTATTTGGGTTGTGTTTATTTTTAAGTAATCGATTCTTTTTGGCAATCATATATTATTTTGCTTTAACAAAATCCAACGAAAATCAAAATCAATCAAAGTTATGTGGAATTTTATCGGCTATACCCAAGTACCAACATGATCATCACTTTCTGCTTAATACCTTATAAATTATGTATTCAGTTGTTATGGTGCAACACATATGTCAATTTGCCTAAACAAATATATCAAGCGTTAAAAGTGATACAAATTTAGTTTGTTGCAATCAGTGTTGGCAAAAAGTTAATTTGATTAATGACTAAAAATTAACAAATTGTGATTTAAAAATTTAAATACGTAATTGTAATCAAAGTTTAAGTTATTATTAGGATATTCCTTTAATCAACAACAAACAAACGAACAATAAAAATGGCAACTTAATACTTAAACTTTTAACTTAAAGTTGAATAAATCTTATTTCGAAGATTGTATATATTTATAAAATAAAACTCACTTCTTATAAGTTTAATTATAATTGAATTAGATTTTTCTAAGTTCAGCAGAAAAGGGCACGTCCGGTACTGATAATAAGCCTTGACAATGTTCCTTACTGTTGAACGGCAAAATGCTAACTGAATTTATTCATACAACTGGTGCAGCTTTATATACTATTTTAAACACCCAGTTGTAAATAAAAAGTAATAAACATTTTGTGAACATAATTGTATAAAGCCTATAATACACGACATGTAAAAAGCAACATGCGCATGTGGCTCTGACGTAATTTTGTCGTCATCATGAAGCGACATTTGCTACATGTCGTGTACTTTCACTTTCTAGCTTTAAAAACACCCAGTTATATTTCGTGTACAATCAAAATTTTACCGTATGTAGCCCCAACAATTCATTTTAAAAATGTTACCGATATGCTAAACATTTTCGTGACGTCAGAGACACATGCGCATGTTGCTTTTTACATGTACTATAGGCTTAAGAAAGTAACGATTACAAATGTACAGAGTTGCCTTGAAATATTATTTATTTTATTTTATATATTACTTAAACATTACTTAAATATAACGTTAAATATATAATAATAAATGTGAGCTGCTACAAAGTATACAAATCGTTTAATAACGAAAAACTAATTATTTGTCCATTGCTATCCCACCTTTAGCTATTGACAAGTTGTAATAACAGGCCTAAATGTATTAATTTTAACTTAGTATGATATTTTTTTTAGTCTGTTGGAACAGGCAACTGCAGAGGAAGAAGAAATACGCAGCTCACTTTTAAAGAGAGAGAGAGAGAGAAAGAGAAAATGTGTTAGACCAGTGAAATGAGTAGGATAGAAAATTAAAGGGAGGTAGTCTGGACTTGAGGGATAGCGGTCGTCCCGTCCAAGAAAATGCTAAATGCTAAGTAGGCGAGATCCGTTTTGGCTTAATCCAATAGATCATGTAATCTGCGGGTTTCAAAGTGTGTCTCCCGTGCATCGTCCAATGCAAGGCAGAAGCATAGGAGGTGATGTGTGGTGTCCTCCTTCTCCTTCGCATTATGACAACTTCTGCAAAAGTCATTATATAAAAGCCCAATTCTCTCCGCGTGATTTCCAAAGCGACAGTGACTTGTAATCGCAGCTACTTTATTCCTTAACTGCTGTTTATTTAGTATCAATTAGTCTCATCGTGGCGCACCCGGATTCGCTCGACCATCTAACCTGGGAAAGTTTGCCAAAGTGCGCATTAATGCAACGTTTGCAGGCAGGGAGAGGAATGCCACAATAGTAGTCAATCGCCTCGTCGCCAAAAGCTTTAGTTTGTTGTTGTCCAGGAAATTCGATACAGAAAATGATAATATTTTTATTCGAACATTTTTAGACACAATACTGTAAAAAGTACCGTTAAAAAAGATGCGAAGTTGACTGCTTTATCGATTTAAAAATTAAACGATTAATGCCGACACTTTGGAATATATGTATGTATTTAATACGAATATGGAATATATTTAGTCAACGTTTTGCTGTATTTTTAAATTTAACTTTTTTATGAAAATTTTACAACAAAAAAAAAAAAGAAAAAGAAAGAAATTAATACAAAATACTTAAAATTTAATAAAAGGCTTGTGATAAAGGTTTTGCCGTTGTTGATTTATTGCAATATCTATTGCATTTGACTGATCTACTGCATACTAGGGATGGGCAAATGCAAAAAAAATATCGATATTTTTTTCAATATCATTGCCGGTCGATATTTTGATATTTTTTGTTAATTCAAAAAATACAGGAAAAAAGAACTTTATTTAACGAAAAGTAATTTTTTATTGATGCTTAACGGTTAACAATGAAACATTTAATACAGAAAACTATATTTGTGGTTAAAATACGAAGTATGGCGCTGGCATAAAAAGCTTCATCTGTCAAACGGCTTCTACTATCGGATGCTGTTAGATTAACCGCTGAAGTAACTATTTTCGGAGACACCGTTGAAGCCTGACAAACTAAATAACTAAAGACGACTTTAAAACGAACAGGCGTAAAATGCTAGATACATACAACTTCACATGATTAATGCTTTCTTGAAAATACGTTAAAAACACAACAATGGAAACGAAACATTATCTACAAGTTATGCACAATAGAACAACTAACGCTGAATATACCCCAACTATAAAACTGTATATAAAAGTATGACAGTTACGGGTGTGAGTAAAATCTTGTTGCTGTAGACTTGCAAATACCTTAAAAGGGATTAAGTTAAACACGCCGTAATTGTCAGTACAAGCATTATAACAGTCTATTCGATAAAGACGGTGAAAAGAAATTTTTTTTTTACAAATTAATAGCATAAAGTATAAAGCCAGAGTTTAAAAATATCGAAAGAAAATGGCAAAAGAAAATATTGATATATCGATATATTGCAAAGTAAAATATTGACGAAATATATCGATTGATTGAATATCGATATATTGATAGTGTTAGAGCACAATTCTGGAGCTCAGCTTTTATGTTCAACAAGAAAATAAAAAAGGAATAAATCGTACACAAAATTAAACGATGTTTTCTCGTCAAGTGTTTATTAAGAAGAGAAAAAATATGAAAAAGGTTGATAAAAAAATATAACAATACAGGGTTGTATTTTACTGTAGTACAAATAGTCGCATTGGATAAATTCAAGTAATCGGATTCATTCATATTTTAACAGATATATCGATATATTTTGCCCAACCCTACTGCATACATAAATACATATAAACTTATTACGATCGATATTCATCCAAAAAAATAATTTAATATATCTAAAGGGGTTACCATTGTGTTGTTTTAACAATTTTTTTTATTATTTTCTTCTTATTTTATTCTCTTCATACATTTATCATTATACCCATAATATCTTGACTGATAATAGCGATTTTTTATGCATTCTAAAATTTTAATTATAAATAATCATAACTTAGACTTAACTTAAGAAAGAAAAGAAAAATTAAAGAAAAAAAAACCTAAAATCAAACCAACCTCCTAAAACATCATGAGCTTTGTCCAAATTATTAAATAAAACTCCAAAAACTAAACCAACATTTTCTAACTTACTCAAGCTTATAATTAACTATATTTTATTCTAAAACTTTGATATTAAAAATATGATATTATACATTAAAACACATATACATTTTGCATATATATTATTAAATAACTATAAACTACATATTTAAAAAAAAAAGATATTAAAAATATTCAAAAAAAAATACTCTCGTGTTTGCTGCATATACATACATACATAAATACATATTTATTAACTACATACATACCTACATATTATATCTTAAAGGTTTTATATATAATAAAATTATTCCTAACAAAAACATTTAAAAACAAAAATTATAATAATGGAATTGTATTTTAAATTATAACCTAAAAACAAAATGATTGTTTTTTTCAAAAATTATAATGAAATAAAGAACAAAGTTGTATTGAAAAATAACAATAAAATTTAACCGAAAAAAAACTAATGATTACCCTTAAATAATTCAGATGTTTTACAATTCTCAATAGTTCGAATTTTGAAATTAAAATAGACTTATGTCCGAATAACCTATAAACTGAATAGGCCATAGTGCGATTAGGTACAACAGGTTAAATAAACTGTTGTAAAAATAGGTTGTTTAATACCTATGGGCATGTATTCTGAGTAGGCTAAATTCTGAAATGATTATAGTTCGAATATTAACGGCCATTGGTATAATGAAAAATTGGCATGAAGTTAGAACAGAATTGAATTATAATACACTTACAAACTGTAGATAGCAAGCTGCTAAAGTCTTTTTAGTGAGCTGCCAAATTTCTGTATAAAACAGCTGTTCAGTATTATAGAGAGAAAAATCGATATGAAAAAATCACGGAGGATTTAAGCTAAACTCAAAGACAATTGACAATATTGTCTTTGCTAAAAGTTTGTTGATTTTTTCCATTACAATGTGGCTTCGCTAATTTACAGAGTTGATTTATTAAAATATAGCACCGTATAAGAGTTTATTATACATAAACAATTTGTCAAAGAACTGCTAAGGTAAAACGACATTCTAGTTGGCAGCTCGTTATACGTAGTGTATAAACTGTGGCTAACTTTTTAATATTTAAGACAAAAGTCTAAGGCCGAAATTCACCATTATTAGTCAACTATTTGTAAACCAAAATGAATACAATTGTTTAACTTATACAGGCTTTTGGTGCCTTAACTTGTGGCAAACTAAGGACGGGATTTATAGTCAATAGCTAACCATTTTCATATCCACAGTTCATTGTTTTAAAAAAAAAAAAATTAAATTTTACGTAATATTTTCTATTTTTATAGATATTCTAATTGAAAGAACATTGTGAAAAAATAAGTTTCCCGACACTAGCCGAGTGGAATGCATTTTCGAAACCAGCTACGGTTTCATCATCAGCTCTCTTTGATCGGTATTTTTGTGTTGGATGTAAATATCATCTATTTAACTCGCTATACCCTATTTCCTTAATGTTACTACATTGCTATAGCATATCTTTAGGCATCACGTATTAGCTGTTGCCCAACTAATAGTGGTAAACTAAGTGATGTGAATAAAATATCATTAGCTAAACCATAGTAAACTAATGTCAGTAAATTTGGACATTGGATCTTCTTACAATAAAGGCTTTGTAAACAGAAAATTTTCAATAAATTCTCTAATTATGACCAGCATCTGGTAAAACCACGATTTATAAAAATCGTTATTTTTAATACATTTTCTATTTCTTAATATTGCTGTTATACCAAAAAAACCAAATTTTTAATTATTTATTAATTATGTTTTTGAGTTTATTTAAAGTCTTTTGTTTTATTGTCCTTCATTTTAAACTTTTACAGTATTTTTTTTTTTTTTTTTTTTT
>NDXZ01015661.1:17796-43867 GCA_003055125.1 Paykullia maculata
AAAAAAAAAAAAAAAAAACATAAATATTTCAGTTTGCATTCGTTAATAATATTCCATTTCACTTTCGTTGCCCGAAAATAAAAAATTTTGTAGTTGTAGCGGGTGATTTTTCGCGTGTTTTTTATTTTATAAATATTTTTAAAAAAACATTGAAATTTAAATTTTTAACTAAGTTTTGGTATGCAGATATCTGCTGCAGAAAAAAAGCCAAACTAAATTCATTAGTAAATTTAAATAAAAAAAATTGTATTTAAAAACTGCAAATAAGCTCTTAAAATCGTTTTATAGGCACAATCTTTTGTTTATTCTTGGAATATTTCCTTCATATAAAATATATTTTTTTTAAATTTTAACTAAAGTTTTTTTGTTGTTGGAATTAATAATGAGTAAGGGATATTTAAGATATTTTAAGAAAAATTTATAAGAGAGATCCATATTAATTCTTTTTCTTAGATCTAAATGATTATATTATGTGTTCCGCGATAGAAATTTTATGACCACAAGAGAAAAATTCAATTGCCAGTACTAAGTTGTTCAAATGGCAAAAGATTTGCTTGCAGCAACATGTGTATACATCTTTTAAAAGTAGACTTTATTGCCTTTCTTTTGATTTAACGCAGCCATAATAACATTTCATTATTATTTTAAAATGTTTAAAATTTTCTTACAAATCACTGGGCAAATTCAAAAAAAAAAAAAAAAAATTTATTAAATATGAGTTCGACAATCAGAGATAAATTTTTGTTTTCTTTATTATAAATCTTAACCTAATTACTAAATTTAAATGAAAATCAAAATCAGTCGGACTTGTTTAAAGAAAACTTGTTTCTTAAGATTTTCTATTTGCTTCTGTTAGCTTTTTTATGTTAAAAAAAAAGATATTTTTCTTTAGAAATTTATGTTCTAATTGTATAACTAAAATTAGTATTAAATTGTACATATTAAAAAATTAAGCATAAATACTTATATATAAATAATTAATATTGAATTTTATTTAAATTAAAGTTTATTTACACAATTATTTTTATTGTTTTTAATGGAAAGAAAAAACAATGATTAAGGGGGTTTTTTAATTGAATGTCTTGTTTTGTAAAGAAATTGCAGCCAGCAACATAGTTTAAGTCAACATATGTTTCTGCAACTTTGTTTCTAAACACAAATTGTTGGTAAATAACAACTACATACATACATATGTATGTATAAATTATTGGTAAATTCATATGCTGTAAAAGCAGAGCTATAGACAATGGAAAACAAGTTTTATAAATAAAACATTGCAATAAACGTGACAACGAGACGATTTATAAAATTATTGGCAATTTATTTTCAATAACATACAAATTTGGTCACATAATTTATATATGTAGATACGGCAATGAAGTATTTACTATTCTCAATTCAAAAATTCTAACTAGAAACAGTCGTATTGATAGAATATTTTGCTAAGACTCATCTGCAACATAAAATGCAATATGAGTTTTCTTATGCCTTATCAACATTGCTTATAAATGCTATCAGAGACTTATTTAAATTACACGGAAAAATTTAAAGCAACTTTTAGTTTAAAAAATATTTTAATAAATTTTATATTTAAAAAAAAATTATCAAAATTGTGTAATATTTAGTTCTCTTAGAATAGCCAACACAATAACTCTACATCATTACCAATAAATGTATATAAACATTTGCTTATCAACATTTCATTAAATATTTTTTTTTTATTAACAAACATCTCTATCTAACTTTGTATGTAATTTTGCTTCTTTTTTGCATTAATAATTTTACTTTTTTTTTATAATTTTTTTTTTACATTCATTATTTAATCCTATTTAATTTATTTTTTTTATTATTATTTAATATGTATTCTGAATCCTTCATAAGTAAATATATATGTATTTTGTTTGTTTGTTTATTATTTATTTCTATTTTTGTTTAAATATACTATTTTGTATCTATGATATTTTACATGAATAAATTTTTTTTATTATTATTTGCACGTTTCTTGTTTTTTCAATTTTATTTGTTGCAGCACAAAATGTAAACATTTTTTTTTTTTTGTTGTTAATAATTAAAATATTTTTTTGTTTTTCTTGCGAAAAAACTGTTTTTGTATAACTAACATACATACATAGAATATGGCGTTTTTTTAATAAACGGTTTTAAAAGATATTTATTCTTTTTCATAAAAAAAAAAAAAAAATTAAAATATAACAGGATTTATTTTTTATGCATGGCCTGTTTAAGAGTAAATGGGTTTGGATTTATTTGTGTCAATAATCTCTGTTTTTAATATTGCTGTTGCACATATTGTTTTATTATACATACATATATGTTGAGTATTTTGTTAATATTCTTGTAACATCGACTTGCTTATTGTATTTGATTTTTTTAAGCTGCAGATGGATTTTCGTATATATGTATATATTTTAATTCCTTTTACACTGTTGTTTCATCATCATCAATATTCCTCCTTAATGGTCAACAAAAAGAAACAAGAGGATATAAATTTAAAATCAATATTAATTATTGAAAAGTTTTAATATAAAAATTATATATATATAACAATTAAATAATTTAAAGTATTTAATAAAATAAATGTTAAATATTAACTAACTAATATGCTTTTAAACTTTAATTTCTGTACAAATTAAAAACTACTTGTATATACTTGTTAGTCTAATAACACCGCGTTACAAAAACGAGCTTTTGTTATGTCCTATGAACCAAATATACTTTTTCGGAAAGGGGAGAAAAAATAAAAATACACGTGTATCGGCGATTTTCATGCACACGTCAGAAATTTGTTTTTTAATATTTTTTTTTATTTTAAAATATTAAAAAAAAAATTCAGGAAATCTGAGATTTGATAAAAAATCTTTTTTTTTTTAAATTTGACGTGATACAGACATTTCCACGAGTCGATTGGATCACGGAAAAAGGGTTAAAATCGATCCAAAGTCTTTCACACAGGCGGACAGACGGACACTACGAGCTTTATACTTTATATACTGTCCGCCTGTGTGAAAGACTTTGGATCGATTTTTAACCCTTTTTCCGTGATCCAATCGAGCTGAATTTTTGCAGTCAGACTTGTGGAAATGTCTGTATCACGTCAAATTATTTAAAAAAAAGATTTTTATTAATTCTCAGATTTCACATAGGCGGACAGACGGACACTACGAGCTTTATACTTTATACTTAAAAAAAAAAATGCTGACGTGTGCATGAAAATCGCCGATACACGTGTATTTTTATTTTTTCTCCCCTTTCCGAAAAAGTATATTTGGTTCATAGGACATAATGTGTGTAACGCGGTGTAAATATTAAAAAAATGATAAAATTCTAAAGGGGATTATTTGTGATACATTGTGTGCATTTTAATGGCAAACATGCATTAACTTTACATAATTAGGGATTTGATAAAATAAACAGTAATATTAAAAGTTCAAAAGCTATAGAACAAAAAGATTTAATTCACAACGAATTGAAGATAGTTAAGGGATTAAAAATAAATAAATTTATATGAATCTGTAGTTTTTAACTTAATAATGCGATAATGTATAGTTAAATCTCATGTTGTTCTATACAATCAGCTAAAGCTGATGACTATAATTTGGGGAGGATTATGGAAATTCATATGGAATATTTTTTTAACATTCAACAAAAAAAAAAATTTAATGGTTTTTGGACTATTTTCTAATACACCGGTTTGCGTCGCTAATTGGGACTGGAGAAACGCGACGCTAACCGAAGCACGATTTTCCATACATTTGTATTGATTTTCATTTAATTGGTTCCGAATTTTACCTAAAAAATCGATTTTTCAATAAAAAAGAATTTTTTTTAAATTTTTTTTTGAAAAACAATTTTTATTAAAATAAAAATATAACAATTCATGAGAAAAACGTAAAAAGACATAAGAAAAATATTATGATTAAAATTAAAAATAAGGAATTCATAGTATAGAAACAAAAGTCTAAATCGATTGCCATTTCTTGGGTTAGATTTGTAAATCTTGCTGATTTTTGTATGAAATTATCGAAAGTTTGTTGAATTGTAAACTGCAATATATACATACATCTAATATTTTCATATTAACGACGCAAACTGAAGCAAAAACGACGCAACTTTGAAATCACAGAAATTTTAAAACGACGCAAACCGGAGTATTGATTTATTTTTTTTTCTTTCAAATTATTTTAGTGTTTTTCTAAGTATTTTGTAATTTTTTCCAATAAATAAAGTTTTGCCATATTTTCCGTTTTTTTTTTAACTTTCTTATACTATTTCCTTTTTTTGTTTAATATTGTCACTGCATTTTAATAATTTAATGTATTGCAGTATATACAAAATTTGCATTACCGAATTGCTTTTTAAATCTTGCTATTAAGAACCTAATTGTATTATAAAAAAATTATTTCTTATACAACAATCTCTTAATATTAGGGACTCGTTTTGTTGAAAACCCGTAATATCGGGTCAATTATACTTACATATACATATATGTATAAAAAAGTGTTTCTTAGTAGTTATCTTAAGCCCACTGCAGCTAAGTGTAATTTTAAATCTGTTTTTAGAAAATAATATTTTGAAAACCCATTTCCTTTTCCATAGATGTTCCAAGAAGTTTTTACTAAATCTAAATAGCCTTAAAAAAGTTGTATACATTTCAATTTGTACAATGTGTACGCTAGTTTGTATATATACACTGAAGATGGAAGACCTTCCTGATATTTTAAAATCCAATAAAAATATATAAATTTTATTGCATTTGTTTTTTAATTTTAAAGTAATCCATTGCTGATTTATTATAATAACAATTACTTGTAATGTGTTATTGAACATTTTTAATTACAATCATTTGTATTTAGAAGTTTTTAGTTACAAAAGACATGTAATTACTTCTTGTTGTAATTGAAACCTCAATTACGCATTTAGTGGAATTGTATTTGTAATTAAGATCCCCTATAAAAACATATGTATGTGGTAAAAATTATTGTGGTGAAATCTGTGAAACTACGGTCATATTTGGCAAATATTTGTCAAAAAGGCGTAACCACTAAATATTATTTTTTAATTGCTCTATTGTTATTTTTAACATCGTGAAAATTTCAATGGATATTTTTATTTGATTTATATGACCATGTATGCTATTCGGAAAGTCTTTAAAGGCAAACAGCGTCAAACAGAGTTTGCTAAAAAAAAAGATGTTCGTTTTCTTCGGGACATGTTTGACGAATGTGACCGTAGCTTAAGAAGTTAGATCAGTATTTGCAGTGCTTATACTAAACCGAACTATGTTAAATACGTTAAAATTATATTCAGTAGTGAGCAAATTATATAACAAAATTGAAATTTGAGGGGAGTTTAATTTTTTGTTTTTAAAATTTACGCTGCCAGAACGTCTAGGTTTAATTTCTATAGCAAACTGCGTCCGAAAACTGTAAAGAGTTTAGAGGAGTTTTGTGTTATTCGGCTTAATAGTTTGCTCGTTATTATGATTCCCACAGATAAATGTTTATGAGACATTATTCATGAAGCGGGCAAGGAAAACAAATTTTTTTGCCGAAACTTTTAGTAGATATGAATGGGTATACCAAATATTTTTTTTGTATGATGTATATTTGTCGAGTTATTGGGTGCTAAAGTGTTGCCGTTTTTGAAATTTCACAAATAATGACTCTTATTTATATTAATGTATACAACTAATTTGAATGCAGGGGTCAAGAATATACATACATACATATATACTTTATTTGGATCCTTAAAGAATATTTCTTTGTGTTACACAGATTATGTTTAAATGGGGAGAGTAAACACAAATTAGGAAAAATCATATGAAGAAGTAATTGGTTGGTAAATAATGTCCCACCCAATTCTAAATATATTGAAATAAAATAGGAAATTTTTTTAAATTGCTGCATCAAGAAATAAATATTGAAATATGGCAAAGAAAGTCTTAACAAAATTTGCAGCGTTTAAAAGATAATGACTTGAACCAAATTTAAAAACAAAATTTGTTATAATTTTTTTGTTAACCTTTTTTTCAACTTAAGAATTCTCTTTAAGCGAAACAGTAATCAATCTTAATGTGGCGCAATTTAAAGTTTTGAGCGTAATTTTTTTGTTTGTTTGGAATTGTTTAAATAATTGTTTAAACAAAGCTGTAGCCAATCTCATATGATTCAATTATTCACTTAATTATTTTTAATTTTGCATAATTTTTAAAATGATGCTTCTGTTAGTTTTTATAATAACAAACTGCCTTATTATTAAAATAGCTTTCAACTCTAAAATATTTATTTATGTTTATTACTAAATATGTTAAAAAAAAATAATACAAACACTATTATCATGCATATAAGACTTTTAAACACAAATCGCCTCTAAATAAAATAAATATCAATATAATTGTCAGTGATAATGTAGTGTAATGTTTGCTGATATTAAAGTATCTTAACAAATGTATGATTGCATAAATATAATATGTTTGATGTTGTTGTTGTGAAATCATGTATGAAGTGAGACACTCATGTAAATATATAGAAGTAAGTAAAGTTCTTGGAACAATCTGCTAGAAAGAAAGCTAAAATGGTAAACCCTTGACCATAAATGGCAAGATAGTTTGAAAACCAAGGATGGAAACAAACATATAATTTGTCTTTCAAACCTTGTAGATCCTAAAAAAATTAAAAAGAATAAATAAATAAAAATTTATTATAAATTAATAACCAATATTTTTTACTTTTTAGGAAATCCTGAAATAAATAAATAACTCGTAAGAGTACGACGATACTTTTCAAAATCCACACATCTTTTTTAAAAAGTGTTTTGATTCAAAAATAATCATTTTTTTTATTTCAAAAATAATCTATTTTTCTAACACGCTTCTTGTTCATTACCTGTTCTAGTACTTATACAGACAACTACTTATTAAATGGCTATTAAACTAAAAAAAAGCATATAAAGGTGTACAAATTTATATTTTTAATGTTTTCTTTTTTAAATATTAAAGGAGCGTAAACAAAAAGAATTTTTATTAATTTTTTAAAAGAACAAAGGTTTTTTACCAAACAAAAATGTCGACAGGGAAAGGGTTAAAATGTATGATTTTTTAGCAACATTTGATATATGAAACAATTTTTTTTTATTGAGATAAAATTAAAAGAATTTATTTAGACCCACTCTTCTAATGATAATCGATTTTTTAAATAGATTTTGCATACAATTTTTTGTTTTAGTAAACTTTTAATACATTTAATTAATAATAAATTTATTAAAAGTACATATGTGGGTAAATAAATACCTAACAAATAGACAAATAATAATATTAAGAAATAATAAAATAAAAATTTTATTTTACTTCTTATGAAATATGTAAATCAATATCTATAATTAAATAAATGTAAAATTTTAGAAGTAAACTGTTATATTTAAATATTTGATTTTTTTTAATTATATTTTTAAAACTGTTACAAAATTTTTAAAAACTATTTATTGGGTAACTTTTAAAGTTTGTAAAATTGCTGTTTGATAAATAAAGATTACAAAATTTTGTTAATAAAAATACTTTCGGATAAATTAAACAAATTTTTTTGATTTAAAAAAGATTTCAAATGAATTTTTTTTACAAATTTTAATAAATTTTCTATTAGTAGAAACTTTTAATTTTTAAATATTACGGCATTCGATATCGATCGAAAACGAAAAATTCTAATTGAAATTCCTATACCAAGTGTAAAGAAAATCGATCGATCGAACAAAATTTCGATCGATATTGAATGCCATAATTTGCCCCCTGTATTTTATTTTTTTTTAGAATACCTTTTGAAAAATTTTCGACAAAAATGCTGTTCAAATAATGCTTCCTTTAATTATTATTTTGAAATTTTTAATCGACCTTTTTGTTTAACATAATGGTTTTTATTTATTCTGGCTCAGGAAGAAAATGTAAAAAAATAAATAAATTAAATTAAGCCGCAAAATAAAAAATTTTTTTTGTTAAATATTTTCGTAATTTTTTTTTTCTATAAATTTCTTTCTATTACAAATTTCTAGCAAGTTTTTTATTAACATTTGTTATTAAATACCTTTGTTTTTTAGTTTTTCCATTAAACATCTACAACGACAAGTTACCCAATATATGTATGTATGTGTAAGTATCTACAATCTAGGCAAATCATAATGTAATTACGTATGTATGTGTGTGTGTATAAATAATACTTGTTGCTACATATGTATGCTTAAGTATAAAGGTGTGAGTTATTACTGTAGAAGAGAAGGTAGTATATTGTATTAAAGTATAGAAAAAAATCTGTAAACTACCAAACTGTTAAGGACCAAGGATATTGACGCCGTTGTCGATGTAGCCATAATATGTCCAACTGTGAAAAATGTATGTTGTATATGTTTTAGTCATTTTTTTATTTTTTTTTTGTTAAATAAACAACAAAATATTTTGTATATTTATGTATGTATGATCTGCATATTTATACAATAGATGTTATAAATTACTTTCTTTTATTACTGCATATTTTGTATAAATTACAATTGATACTGAATGATTCGATTTATTTAAATTTAAATATATTTATCAATAATACTATCTGTTATTTACTTTAAATTCTAAAAAAAGAAAAACAAAATACATAAATAAAAAAAATAAAGAATATTAATAAAAAACTTGTAATTACTTTTGTCTGTATATGCTTTATGCATTAAACACATTCAAGGCAGCAGGCTACCGACTACAACCTGTCAAAAATAGAATACATGTGTGCATATGAAAATGATTATTTTCACGACAACACGACTATATGGCTACACGACCACCGTTGTAGCTGTGGCCCACTTAGGCTAATTTCCATTTTTGTGAGCGACAATGAACAAATTCAGTGCTGCCAATATAATAAAAAAAAAGTGAAATAAATGACGGGTTAAAAAAGTATATTTTTTTTTACAGAAAATAAAACCATAAAGTTTAAATATTATAAGCTTTTGCCACAAACATCATATGTATTCCATTATTTTTAGAATTAAAAGTATTAGAACGATAATTTTTTTTTTAATAATGGAAAGTAACTTTATTTTTATAAAAGTAAAAAATAAAAAAGTGGCACCACTGAAAAATGTTATAACAAAAAAAAAACAGCTGTTCATTTTTGTCGCTGCCGTTTTTAAAATAATTTAGTAGCTGACTATACGGCGACAATTGTAGTCAATGGCATTTGTAGTCGGTAGCCTGCTGTCTTGAATGTGTTTACTGCATTAGGAAAATATCTCTAATATTTTAGGGATTTCGTTTAATTAGTAAAATACTTATGTTTTCTTTGATAATAAATCCTTAACATTATTACAGTGGCTTTAAGGTCTTATCAAGAACTAAAATTATGTTGCGTTTTGTTTCATATACATACATACATGTCTATAATAAAATTTTAAAATAAAAATAAGCACCACACATTTGATAAAATAATAAAATAAAATATTTATGAAAACCAAAAACAATAAAATCAATGATATTTTAAACGTCCACAAATTTTAGTTTGCTTTAAGACGTATTAAGATGTCCAAATTAAAAAAAAATTGCTAAAAAATATTATGTAAGAAAAAATTGCAAATTAAGAAATAACAAAAATTTAAACATATCAAAAAAGAAAAAAAAAACTAAAACTAAAAGCACATAAAAAAGCAGAATTTCGTAATATATAAATAAAAGATAAACTCTTAATTTAAAGGTATTAATATTCTCTTCAGCTAAGCTATACAAATTAAAAAAATTTAGTTAAAGACTTATAGAAGGATATCTTTATATAAAAATATTTTTTAAATGTAAATATTTGTTAAAACTTTTTTATAGAAGATTTAGCGATAATTGTGCAGAAACTAAACAATTTGAGTTTTTTAAATGGAAAATTTTTGCAAATCACACTTAAAGTGAATTTTTGTCTTTCAATAGAAAATTTATGGAAAATATTTATTTCAATTTCAATTAAAGGAAATTCCATTTATTTTGTAAAAAATATATTTTTGTTTAAAAAAGTTTGATAACCATGTCATTGAAAGTATTGACCACCGCAAGATTGGACTTGTTGCTTTTTTTAATTTCGCGCCAGATAAAACTAATGACTTGTGGAGGTTAGAAAAAAAATTAAGCTAGTTTTCGGTACTTTGGAATAAAGTGTAGCCTTTTAAGGTCAGGCTATTTTGAATCGTTTGAAACACATGGTTTTCAATGGGTTCCAGTAATAGTCCATAGAGTGGGGAAGGTAAAACTCCAATTTATTAAAACTAAAATTATATTAGGTTTATTTGAAAATAATTATCGAAAATGCGAAGCTCGCTCTTTAAAATCCTACATGAAGAAAATTCTATATACCTATAAATTAGATTTTTCTTTAGTTAATTTTTTAATAAAACCTAAAATAAATTCCTTTTTTGTACTAAACTTGAAGTAATTTAACGAATTTTTTCAATTTAATTTGTAATCTATAATTTAATAATTGTATAAAACTATGTTTTAAAAAATAAAACAAAGTTTTTCCTTATTTTCAAATGCAATCATTTTCAATATTGTATACCTCTGGCGTATACTTGCTATACATATGCACTCATAATAAAATTTAATATTCATCAGACGTTGCAGATACTCTTTAAACATTTTTTTGTTATCTTCTGCAATTTAATATTGCCTTGTTGTTGCTTGGATTGTTTTAGGTTAGAAACATTGGCACTATTCACAAATAGAAACATAAAATGTTTAAATTAAATGGAAAATTGTTTAAATTGTTTTATTCCTAATTGCTCAAATTAATATATTATGTTTTATGTGTTTGTGTTGATTTGCTAAATTTTTAAATGAAAATCTGTAACTACACATACAATGTATTATTTACATGGAAAACATATGTATAAAAAATCTGTTAGTTTTTGTTAAGTAAAAATTTAACTTAAAAAAATATCATAGAAAAAAGCACTTACACAGATGCTCAAGTAAATAAATAATTTTTGTACAAAATAAACGATTAGTTTGTTTAGTATCAATAACATTAGTTAAAAGAAAAAAGCCACATAAAATAGTTTAAAAAAATATTAACATATAAAATTACAACACAAAAGATTCTATCATTTTTTTGCTAAAAAACTAAGTGAATGTTGTAATTTTTAAAATAAAAAAAATCATACATATGTTAAAATGTAACTATTGTTTACCTCTGATCTGCAGTTTTTAAAGGTTTGTTTATGTAAGTTGAAGAGGCAGAAAGAAACAGAGCGAGAGAGAAAGTTTAAGGAGTACACGAAACAACCCAAATGTAAAACAAACAGTTTAAAACAGAGTTAAAAGAGTATAAAAGTGTTTTGGTTTATTTTCATATTCAAAGAGAGTAATAATTGGGATTCGCAGAAAAAGTTGTAGACATTGTTGTTTTTGACACAACAGGTTTTTGTTGTTTTCGTAGCATAAGTTTATTCGTAAGTGAGAGCAATTATTAACAGCGGTTTATTATTTTTGTTTTGTAGTAATTGTTTTTGTTGTTTTACGATGATAATGATGATGGTGTGTATAGTTGGTGTTGGATAACATTATTGTTGTTGTTATTTTTAGGATGCCATTTTTCAAATATCCAAGCATTAAACCCAATATTGTTGTTGTTAAGGTGTTGATGTGGGTTTTTTTTATTTTTTTATTTCATTGTTGGCAAAAAAGCACGTATGTGTAAATGTATTAGTTTTGGTTTATTATAATTGTAGTAGAGTTTATTGTTCGAACATGTTGGTTTATTATTTGTTTTTATTATAATGATTTAGTTGTTTGTGTATATGCGTGCGTACATGGTGTAGGATTGTTGGTTTTGTTTGCGTGTGTGTGTGTGAATAAATTAAAGTTTAACAAAGAAAGCAACAAAAATATATAAAACAAAATTTTATTTTTATATTTATTGTAGTAAAACACACGCACACACATACACAACAAAATGTATTATGGAAACAGATGTATAATAAGTAGAAGAAAAGAAAAAAGAGCAAAAGTTTATGATTAGATTTTCTTTAAGCGATCCCAAGACCAAGAACTGAAAATGTTAAAACAAAACAAAGAACACAAGAAACAATAAAAGAAATCTCAAAAGTATACAAAATAATATAAAGCAAAAAAAAAAAAAAAAAAAAAAAAAAAAAAAAAAAACACAAAAACACAAACCAAATAAAAAAAAAATATGAAAACAACATTGACCAAAACGTAAAAAAAACATAGTTGTTGGTAATATTTGAAGTGGATGTTAGTGAGTGGGCATTTGTTTTTATTTATTTAGTTTGTGTAGTGGTATTTGTGTTTTTGTTTAAGGGTGTTGGTAATGTAGTACATATTGTTTAATGGCGTGGAAATCAGGATGGTGTTTTTGTTGTTGTTTATGTTTTTTTTTATTATTGGTAGGGATTGATGATGATGAAATGAAAGGATTTTGTTTATTTTTCCATAATGAAACCGAAACAATGTTGTAATGTAAGTAGGTAGATATGAATGTACATATGTAGGTGGGTGAAAGGAAAAAAAGAAAGATAAATTAAATTTTGTTTTGTTAAAAGATTACGGTTTTTATGTCTTTTTGTTAATAAAAACTAAAATGTAAATAAATGTTGTTTCATTAAGCCGTACCACTAAATGCTATTTACGTATAGATGCTAAACCATTAAAAGCCATTTTAAATAGACACCAAAAATATGTTAAAAAAAATTTTTTTTAATAAGATTTTAGTGTGGTAAAAAAAATTTGAGTTTTAAGAGAATTTTTCTTCCTAAAAAACAAAATATCTCTACAATGTATACATATTCTGTATACTATACACATATTTTTTTTAAATAAAATTCCAAATTTTTAGCTTTTTATGAAATTGCTAACAAAAATATTTAATTATTTGAATTTTACAAATATTTGGTTTGATCTTAATCTTTTGAGGATTTTTTAGGTAAATTTAATTTTTTTTCTATACAAATATAAAAAATAAAATGAATTACGTAAATTATGTGTAAAATTTAAAATAATTTCTGCAATTATAAATTTAATATTCAGTTTTAAATAAAATGTTTTTTTTTTAAATAATTTTTGTAAAATGCATAAGTTTTTTGCGGCGAGCGATGAGTTTTATTCCGCCTCGCGCTAACGCTGAAGAGACATACCTAAACAAAAGCGTTAAAGTTGTGTCATAAACAGTAATGTTAACTTAACTTTTAAACAAAACATCACTAAATAGATTTTACATGGAAACAGCTAAAATGGCAATAATTTTCAACAATAACAAAAGCCAATTATTGTTGTCCGCAGCCAACTTCACTCCTAAACGCCTTGTCAATATTGGATTATCCAACCGTCGCGCATTACCGCCGCGGTATTTCGGTTTGCTTCATATAAATTGTATGGGCATTAGGATTTTTGACAGCTAAAAACGCTTTCCGCCCTTGTTTAGGTTTGTCTGTAAGACTTCAATTTGAATAACATTTTTATTTCAATCTTTAAAGAATTCTTTCCCACAATAAAATCTCATTTTCTTTTAAAAAAATTATATAAGTAAATTTTTATAAATAGTTTTAAGAAAAATTGTTTTCTACCAAAAATGAAAGAAACAACACCGCTTAATATAACAAACATTTACAGGAAAAAAGTCAATAAATAATTAAAACTTCTAGGGAAACGCATTCAAAATCTAAAATCTTACTCTGTATCTGTTATGCTTGTCAGAGGTGCTAACGGTTGCATTGGTGCCACTATACTAGATGAAGGCGGAGATGAGGCTCTCGAACTATGGCGTGAACCATTCAGCGTATGTCTGTTCATAAGACCCGGATTGTTAATGTCGTTCACCATCCCGCCATGATGGGGATGATGTAGATGTCCACCAAGTATTTGCTGAGAACTGTGTAGGGCAGGTGATTGCGTTTGTTGAAGGCTTAGTTTGCGAGCTGACGATGCCAGGTGATCTTCTTCGGCTGTGTAGGGAAAATGATATCCGTTCTTGTCGGATCCTTCGGACATGCGATCTGAATGATGATCGGGATGCTGCTGCTGTTGTAAATGCCTTTGATGCTGTTGGTAATCGTTACGTAGCAGTGAATGTACAGAATGCACAGAGTCACCGGGATAAATAGCCGGCTGCTTTTTTAAACTATAGTGATTTTCCCTAGAACCATAAATATCGGGTGCTATTCGGTCCTTGGACATGTAAGGTGAACCCAATGTTCTCTGTTTATCGTAAATACTATCACTTAGGTAGGCATTGTCATTGTGAAACGTCCGCATGTGATTAACTATTTGTGTGCCATTGCCACTAACATTTGAGCCGTTGTTGCCGTTTGCCGTACTGGAAGGGCCATTACTGCTACTACCCTGATTGCCATTGGAGCCACCATTGTATTCGTGTTCGCTGCCATAATGACTGGGAGGCTTATAGTTGCTGATATTTGCTGTAATGCCTTCGTATTGAACATAGTTATTGTCTGGCCTACGTCCATATAAACTCTCCCTTTCCAAGCCATCATAGCTGTCAGCGGTGCGAGCATTTTGTAAATTTTCCAAAATCGAAGGTGTCATATTGATTTTATTGTGATGCTGTTGCAGGTAAGAAGTATCGGTGAGATCAGGGTTCGGTAAGGGATTGGGCGATATAGTCATCTTTTGTCCATGATGGATGTGTTCATTGTCCGAACCGGTTTCCTGAGACCATCTACCCATATTGGCAGCAGGTTGAATATATGCATCAGGCAATTGGCTGGACCAGCGTGGAGCATACACTGGTTTATTAACGCTTGGAAATAGTTGAGGACTTTGCACTACGTTAAGTTCGGGTGGCGTGGTAGCCTGCACATGTTCGGTGATATTTGGTAAGAAGGAAGGTGTTATGCTAACCGCTGTACTACGATGAGTACTGGTAGCGGTGCCGGTAGTAGAAGAACGATTTGTTCTAGACTCATCATCGTCACTAGAATGACTGGAGGCCAACTCTAAAGATCTGCCATCTGTTTCGGAACCTGAATCCGAATCTTTTCTATGTCTTCTTGATTTTCGTTCATGTTGTCCGCTGGTGGTGGACGAATCAAAGCCCCTCAAGAAACTGGGAGCATCACTGTTCGAATTGTAATTGGAAGTAGACGTAGAAGTTTGCCTAAGTTGACCATCACTGGGAGAAGACATACTTTATATTACTTAATATTTAAGTTTAATTTAAACACATAATATGTCCTACTACTAACCTGTAAGGACTGGAGCTAGTTTTGGCCGTACTTCTTGACGTGGTGCTTGACACACTTATACCCACGTTTCGCCGTTGTGTATCGAAACCATTTGCATTGAGAAAGTTATTGGGCCTTGTTGTACCATTGACATTATGCGAACTATTACTCACTACCATTGAAGAATCTAGCAAGGGTACTTTTCTACCCATACATCTTAAACATGTTCTTTGTAGATTTTCTCTTACCCTCTTGTTAATAATGCAATAACCCACTAGACAAAATATGGCATGCACTACCACAACACCTGACAACAACATACTTAAAAGTTGTGAATTTTCCGATGCAGCCAGTACGGCCAATACCCACATGACTCCCATTAGGGGTAGGGAGACAACCGAAAGCCATAAAAGAGTACGCAAGTTGCCGAAACCAAGAACGTGATCTTTCAGCGTAAAGGCCGCCTTAACAGATACGAAGAGTATTAAAAGATTAACAACCGACATACCAGCAATTGGTCCTACTAGCCACCACACAACTGGCTCATACACTGACAACCAGCAGCTGTAAATTAAAAAGAAGATAAAAACGATTTTAACAAGTTGCAATCTATGTATGCAATGATGTGTACGAAAGTTGTTGATGCTTTCATTTGTAAGAGATTACCTTTGTGTAACTTTAAGCAATTGTGGGAGTTTATGATTGTTTGTAAATATTTAAAAAGGACGTAACAAATTTGTGGTTAAAATAAACATAAAAATATATTAAATTTTTAGTATAATATTAGTTGGCGTTTGGTTTCTAAATTATATTTTAATAATAATTTAAGTTGTAATATTTTGCCAACACACCTATACACCCAATAATATAAATTGAGGAAAAAAATCTAAGGTATGTAATTGCAATCGATAAAAAAACAGGAACACACAAAATGTAATCAATTACAAATTTTTAAATTATATAAAATAAATACTTCAATACTTACAACAAACTATTGCCATACTCATGTGCTCGCACACCCACTGACAGACCAACAACAATGGCTGGTGCACCATAACCCATTGCAAAGTAAAAACCCATCGGACCATGATTAATATCACGCATCTCCGTTAGCATACGATACAAATGAACACAGTCAACAGTCGTCCAGGCAAATGCCGCCAACCAGAAGTAATGCAAACAGATCGCAATTAGCTTGCAAGGGAATTCATTTTCAAGTAAACTACGTCGTGACTGCATTCCCACAAAGAATAGCAATTCGGCAAAGAAAACGCACAACACTATGTTTTGGTGAATGGTATTCGAGTTGGTCTGTTGGCCACGCAATAAAGCCAAAGCAATTAATACACTCATCAGTACCGGTAATGAAACTAAAAATGCCGAATATGAGGTGATTTGTACGAGTAGAGAGGGTTCTGGTATGTCCTCCGGATCGATGACATCAACAATGACGGCATAGTTGGAGATGTGTGTACAGGTACAGTTGACGACTATGGGTTGAAGCGGTAGCAGATGTATAATTTCATAGTCGGGTATATCGGTTTGGCAGCCCAAACGTGTCCATTGATTGGTAAAGGAATTCCAGCGTACACACTGAGGATTGGAGCGTGGACCAAAGCGCATTATATCGATGTCTAGCCATACTTGCAGTTTAATAGGTTGCGAGAGGTGAGGTGAACCTAATGACCTATAGGTAATTCGTTTCGTTTGTTGTTGTTGTTCATTTGGATAGATGACTTCTACTTGACGCTTAACTAAGCGACGATTGCGATAGAATGCTTCGTTTTCTCCTTTCTCCACAGACTCTTCATGTTCAATTGAACCTTCGTAGTTGTTGTTAGTGTTGACATTGATGTCTTCTGGCGAGTCAATAACTTCTTCGCCAGAATTGCCATGAAATTCTATGTTATCCTCAAATCTAACTTTAGGATGAAGTTCTTCGGTATCTTCTATTTCTACCGCCTCATTGCTGTCCTCGGCTCGTGACGAAGGTGGTAGAATTTCGTGAGCAGTTATTCGTATATTTTCTATCATGTGCTCTTCGCTGCCTGAAGCTGAGGTACCAGATGCTTTTTGGGGCACATCAAAAACTTCAATAAACTCCTGTTCCGAAGAGCCTGTTACGGAGAATGTCTTTTGTGAGGATATCTTGCGGTAAGGTATTTCAATGCGTTTTTCTTCTGCTTCTGTAGAAGGCACTAAAATGGCCAAAGATAAAATAGGAGAGGCAACTTCGATATCTACACCCCATCTTCTGGTAATAGTCTCGTCAAACATATCCGGCAGCAGCTGACCTACATCCTTATATTGAGCATACGAGACAATGGCCTTATAATTGCTGGAACCATGTGTCACCTCATTGCTTTCGGGTGGTGAAATTCCTAGCATATCCAATGGCACCAATACTTTGGTAAATTTATCGAACTTTGTCTTATCTTGTATATAATTATTGTATTTGGGAAAAGTTATCACTGGCTTCTGCTTGGCCGAATGTTGCAGAAAAGCGCTGGTATCTGGTAGTATAACACTTTCGGTAGTAAAAGCATTCGGTTTAAGGTACTTGGTCTTGTGGTATTCACTTAACTGTTCGGGTTCATAGCCAAATAACGACTCCATTGTAACAATATCTAGACCAAAAGCCATATTGGGTTGCACAATTTCAAAAGGATTGGTATAAGTATCATGTTGGGATCTCGCTAATATGACCATATACTTATTGAATGCATCTAGCAAATCATCAGGTCCACGTTGTATCAATTCAGTAGCTCTTTTCCACTCCTGGCCATACTTACGATTCAATATAACACTGGCTGCCTCGACCAAGTTTTTAATAAAGTATTTATCTTGGGAGTGAGTTAGGTTCAAACCGTTTTGCATGAGCTCGTAGTTGAGTAGCTCCTGGAGCAGACCTTCGGTTACTAGTAAATCTGCACCATACAAACGATCATGAGAGAATTTCATTTCATCTGAGAGATATTCCATTTGTATTTCATTTGACCATACATTGTTGTTTTCGCTGACTAGAAAAGATGATTCCATTTTATAACGACGATGGTCTTTTACGACAGGTTTTTTGTGTACTTTAGTACGATCAACTATGATACAAGCTTTTTGCAAGTTTTCTGCCATTTTGATGGCAACAAAGGAGTTAAGTTCCAGTTCCATTTTTTCCAACTGAGATAATTGTTTGCGCAGTTCTACAAAGGACTCAGAAGTGCAATTAAACATATCGGGTACATTCCAACCACCAGAAAAATTATCGCAGCTTCTCTGACCCTTGCCTTTCGCGGGAGTGGGACAATTTTCTATGGTTATACTGCCTAAGGGGGTTCGAGGCCACCAAACTCCAGCAGCGAATGAACGAGGACAGGCATCATATACTACCTCGCAGCCGTTGAGAGTCACTTCCGCATAAGGGTTTGAACAAGAATCGCACCTTCTGCCTATAACTCCCTCACGGCACTCACACTGGCCCGTTAAAGGATTACAAGCACTATTAAAAGAGCCAATAGAATAACAATCACATGGTATGCAGGCTGTTTCATTAGGCGGCTGATAGTGATTCGTTTTGCAGTGACAATGGCCGGTAGTTTTGTGGCAGTCAGGATGGTATCCCTGTTTAACATTACATTTACAGGGTCCACATACTTTTTCGCCCCACCAACCTCCTGGACATGGTTGTTGCAAAGTCTTTTCACAATAGTATCCATGTTGATAAGTGGTATTACATTCACAATGATAACCACGCACATCGCTAACATTAGCTCGACAAACTCCAGCGGCACAAGGTTTAACCGTGCAAATGGGCAAACATTCAGCACCCACATAGCCAGATAGACACTCACATTTAGATTGGTCCCATGAAGTGGTGCAGGTGGAATGGCTAGGGCAGGATTGAGGACATTCAGCTTTCGACATGCAACCATCTTCAACATTCTCGCGTATAGTAGGACGAGATAAAACCGATTGAGCGGCGCCAATGCGAACATCTTGTATACAACCTTCGTAAGGTAAAAGATCGCCTACATGGCCTATGGTATGGTCAGCATTGCCAATGACTATTTTACCCACATATAAGCCTTGAATTTTTTGTGAAATTGGCACTGAACCCACCCGTTGGCCAAAGTCTATTGAAAACTGTAACTCAGAACCCAGCCATTTGATTTCAATACGATGCCATTCTCCATCGGCCAAGTAGGTACCAGCCAAAAACATAGGCTCGTTATCATAAATATAATACAGGATGCCATTTTTTAGACATATAATAGCTGAATTGTTTTGACCAATTTGTATTTGTATTAGAAAGGCATCCTCTTGCCATGTTCGCAGCGATAAAGAGGTTATCCAGGGCAGTTGTATCGGTCTAAGTAGAGGATTAAAACTAAGGCTGCCATCACCGGAAAACCGCCATGGAGCCGGAATAGTATCTTGGCATTGATTTCCAGCATATCCTTCAGGACATTCACAGGTATAGACATTCCAGCCTTCACGACATACGCCACCATTAAAACAGGGCTCTGAGGAGCATAATGGGTTTTTCTGTGGGCAACCCGATATAGTACCATTATCAGCTACATACGAATTTAAATCGATAAAACGGTCATCAATGCGCAAATCAGAAATACATCCCACATAATCCTGATTCTCTATAGGGAAATGGGCAGGTATTCTTGGCAAGCCACCTACTTGTAGGGGACCAGTTAAATCCAAGAATCGATGACATGTCTCCGTAAGTAAAGAACATTTTTTGTCCAATTTCAAGGTGGTCTGATTGGCACAATTCCATCGTTCGCCCATATTGCCGACCAATGCTATGGCTATATCACAATTATCCAGTATTAAAGTCACAGTACGATTTAAATATACCACCTCCATTTCATGCCACTGACCATCCGACACCTTAAAATGTTGTAATATTGATACTTTTTCAATGCGATCTCCCAGGGAATACGAAAACGTTACATGACCTTGAACAATTTCCAAAGCTATGAAATCATGCAACTCATTATAACGACCATTGTACAACAGCAAACCGTTCTCATGAACGGTTGCAAAACGTAACTTTATATTAAAACGATGACGCTGCTTAAGACTTTCAAAGGTAAGAAAAGAATTACGTGAGAACGACCGCGAACGTAATTCACATGTTGCCGTATAGGGTGGTGGTTGTGAGCTCAAATAGTTGTTCATGCAGGATAAACCCCCCTCACATATGTCTGACATGCATGGTTTTAATTTTCTTATATCAGTTTCACAATTGACACCCGTATGCGAAGCCGGACAAACACAAGTATAGCCACCCTCACGTCTATTGCAGGAACCTCCATTTTCACACGGATCAGAATAGCACAAATCTACTTCGGTATCACACAAATAATGTTCCTTACTGCCGGTAAAGCCTTCAGGGCAAGAACAGGCGAATGTATTAACAGGATAAATGGGACGAAAAAGTACTGTGTCGCTATATATAAAATCAGACGCGTTGCCAAATTTAAGAACCGTTAAGCATTCTTCAAAATTTAAACAGGGCTCTCTTACACAAAGATTATCGTCGAAAGGCAAAACTTCAACAGTGGCTAATCTGGCCAATATTGCACGGTTTAAATAGACACGTTCTTGCAAATATTGAGGAGTATAGAATTCCTCGTGTGATACGTCAGGTCGTTTCGCGGAAAAACTAACGTTAAGTATACGTGATGTAACATCGGTATCATCTTGTATTGAAAATATAAATATATTTTCCTTTGGACAGGGTATAATGGCCGCCAAGCCATCTAAAAAGAAATTCAACAGCGGCGAAAGGAAAGCTTCTTCAGTCATTTCATTTAAACGCACAGTTACTGAGTTAAAGAGCATATCTTCGGTGATTAAGCGTACCGCTAGCTGCATAATAGATTTGGCTTCATTAATTCCATCCGTTACGGACACCTCCATGGTGGCGAATTTCGGTACATTTGTGTTGAGTTGGGGGCTTAAACTTAAACCTCCACTAGTTTGATTTAATCTCATTAAATTGGCATTATTCCCTGATAAAATTCGATACGTGAGCTTATCACTGACATCGGCATCAAAAGCGGGTATGCGGCCAATATCACCACTAGGAAAATGATCACGAAAGTTGTTAAATATCACCTGGAAATCTCTTAATACAGGAGCATTATCGTTGACATCAGTTACCAAAATCTCAACATGAGCATCATTACGTAAAGGAGGACTAGCAGCACGTATAACCAGTTCAAAACGCTTTCGATTGGATTCATAGTCCAACTCTGTCATAGTCAATAATTGGGCCCTTTCAGAACCTGGTCTGGTAACCAAAGAAAAGGAATTAGAATCATCTCCTCCTATGATGGAATAATGAACAACAGCATTAATACCCTCGTCAGGGTCATGAGCATGTATTTCCCCTACCACCGAGCCAACTGGAGAATTTTCTGGAACATATAAAATTATTTTATCCGAAGAAAAAGTTGGAGGTGAATCATTGACATCTTCTAAGCGTATCTGCACCTCCACCATACTTGACATGGGCGGAGAACCTTTATCAACGGCTATAGCTGAAAGATGATATATAGCTACACTTTCACGATCCAAACCTTTGTTAGTTCTCACGGTACCAGAGGTGGGGTCGATTACAAAGGAGCCATCTTCCACATCACGATCACTTAGTAAATATTTGATTCGACCATTAAGTCCAATGTCAGGGTCAGAGGCCGAAACTTGAAGAACTGAAGTACCAACTAAAGCATCTTCCAATATGGAAGCTTGGTATAAGGGATTTTTAAATTGTGGAGGATTGTCATTGACATCAGTTACACTAATTTCCACATCGGTGGTATCACTTAAAGAGGGGTTTCCACCATCTTTGGCTGTCACAGTTAGCAAAAAGCCGCTAGTGCTCTCACGATCTAACAAAGCATTTGTTACAATTGCCCCAGTTTGTGGATTAATTGAAAATGGATCGGGGCTGCTAAGACCATTAATGCTTTCTTCATTTAACGAATAAGTAATTTGCGCGTTAATACCCACATCACTATCGGTAGCAGAAACTACCAACACAGTGGTACCTATAGGTGCATCTTCAAACACCGAAGTACTGTAAGGAGCATTTTCAAAAATCGGGGCAAAGTTGTTGGCATCCGTTATATTTATATTGACCGTAGCTGTGTCTGTTCTACCACCCGAATCTGTAGCAGTAATGGTCAACAAAAACCTCTTTTCTTGTTTGTAGTCTAATGACTGGGCTATTGTTATGAGACCTCGACCATTTTGAGAAGTTATAGCAAATCGTCCTCTGGTATTTCCTGAGGTAATTTCATAATGCAAGCGAGAATCTTCATCGGGATCTGTAGCGGTGACTGTACAAACTGGTGTACCAGGTGGTTGATCTTCACCTACATTGGCCTCATAGTATTTGGGGTTAAATACAGGATCATTGTCATTTACATCTTGAACGGTAATAACTACAGTAGAGCTGGCCGATTTAGGAGGTATTCCCCCATCTTTGGCTATAACCTGGAAAGCAAAACGATTTTGTTCTTCACGGTCCAAATGCTTAATAGTCTGAATCCATCCGGTACGTGAGTCTACAGCCAAAGGAAAATTATCATCTCTTTCTAAAATACTATATTGTATTTCTGCATTGGTACCCTCATCTGAATCATAAGCCTGTACGCGAATTATATTATAACCGACTGGCACATTTTCTAAGACAGACTCTTGAAATTGGGAAGTATAAAAACGCGGCGCATTATCATTTGTATCTAAGACATTGACCAGCAGTTGGGTAGTATTACTTCTCGAGGGACTGCCACCATCTTGAGCTCGTATAACCAAACGATAGCTGCGTACGCTTTCATAATCCAAAGGTTTAACCAAACTAACATCACCACTCATGGAGTCGATTGCAAACTGTGATTGTGTATTGCCTCCTATAATAGCATAACGTATGGCTGCATTATTCCCTTGATCGGCATCGGCGGCTCTTATATGGGCCACAACGTTGTCATCGCTCCAACGATCTTCAGGTACTTGGATTGTGTAGGTGCGTTCACTAAATTGCGGATAATTATCATTGTCATCCAGGATTTTTACTAAAACACTGGCTGTGGCAGTTTTACGTTCACTTTGAGCCGAGGCCAAATCGGAGGCTGTTACCACAATGTTAAAACTATCCGATGTTTCACGATCCAAAGAAGTTCGCGTAGCAATAACACCACTTCGGGCATCTATGCGAAATATAGGTATTTCCTGGTCTTGTAAGGTGCCAGTACCATCTAACAACAAAAATTATAGATAAATTTAAAAAAAAATTAATAAAAAAAACATCTAATAAACTTACCCGTAACACTTTCAATGCCGTATTCAATTTCAGCGTTTTTACCTATATCTTGATCTGTAGCTCGTAATGTGATTACCGTTGAACCCACTGTTGCTCCTTCACGTATAGAGGTCTCAAACTGCTCGGCTTCAAATGTAGGACTATGATCATTACAATCTAATACGTTTACCTGCAAAGTGGTGGTTCCTGAACGTGGAGGAAAACTATCATCTGTAGCCACCACACGAAAATAGTGAACATCCATTTGTTCTCGATCCAAACTGGCCGAAGTAGCTACTACTCCCGTACGTGAGTCCACCTTAAACAAGGATTGAGAACGCGAATCTAGCAACGAAACCATAGAGTAAACTACAGGAGAATCCTCTGGATCTCGGGCTCTAACGGTGGTGACCGTTGAACCAGCCGGTTGTTCTTCCAAAACTGAGGCCACATATAAGGCCTGCTCAAAGAAAGGGGACTGATTTCTCAGTTCTCTCCTTACTCGTTTGGCTATGTCGGTATCATTAAATTCCTGGTGATGATACACAATCTTTAAACGGTGATCTGAATCTACAATATCGTTACGATCACAACGTATATTAAAGGTTATGCTAACTTTCCACATAGACTCGTGTATGCAGACATCACGACTTGCAACCAAATCTCGGTTTTTATGTTCTATGGCAAAACGTTCATCATTAACATCCAAAAAATTCACTTTGCAATACTGGCATATAGTGCGAGGAAGAAAAGCATTTAAATTATTTATGAACTGGGACTTTCTTAAGCAAATTTGATTCCATTTGTCGGTGGTGTGTATGGCATAGGAGGCATATGTTTCGGAAATCCATTGCTTGGCATCTGTAATTCGTCGATGTAAATTTGTTTCCATCACAAAAGGATCATCACTAATGAAGCCACGTTTTTTTCGTGATAATATACGATGACGCATTTCATTGTCGTAGGCATCACCAAATATCAAATCACCCTCTCGAAAATCACTACTCGAATGATTGTGATTATATAGGTCCAGAGAATTAGAAGTCATAACATTAATGAACTTTTGAGATTTACCGAAACGAAGAACGTCAAATTTTTCCAGCAAATCTCTTCTCTTTCTTCTTTTAGAATAGTTGATATCTTCTTCCTCATAGTGGCGGGCATGAATTTCCTCCTCCACACGACGATCTTCATTGCATGTATGACCCGATACAAAAATTCTCACTGGCAGACTGTAGTAATCGATACTGCGCAATCTATTTGAAGTAGAATCTACATAAAAGGTAAACAGATTTGGATAGTAAATGCCATCACATTTAAGGGATTTTTTCAATTCTATTTGACCATCTTTGTGATTGACAGCGACTAGATGATGCACAAAATGGGCCGATTTATGGGCATTGATTTTATAATGACGTTCAGAGCCCAGTTTATAAACGGATGCATTAAATATTACAGTTCCTGGTGCGGTGCTCTCGTGAACGATTATCAAATACGCATTTGCGATTTGTACTATATGGCAGATAGCTAAGAGGACTATCAAATATAACTTACATAGGAAATGCAACGCTGGACTTGATGTTCGTTTTACTTTTGTGTTTTTGCTTAAATTTCTTTTGATTGTTGTTTTTGTCATCAAAGTTTTTAATGGTGCTACTGGTGCTGATGATGCTGACGGGCAGGAGGAGGACGCTGACGACAGTGTTGACAAGAGCAATGACGTTGCTGATGATTTTGTTGTTGCTTTTGATGTTGATGTTGATGGAAAACCATGTTGTAGGTGTTGATGAAAATACATTTTTTTTGTTCAAAGGGCGTGTGAATGTATTTTTATCTTTTGTATGTTAAATGTTTGAATATGTTAAGAAGTGGTTGTGCGGTTTCTGATGCAAGAGATTATTAAATATTTTAAGTGTATCCATGAATATGTTGTGCGTGTATAGAGTTGTAAAGTACTGAACTAAAACTCTCTGTTTGCAGAGATTGATGTGGTCAGTTTGTGGTCGAAATCGTAATTAACCAGACATCAAAAATGCTTCTTTGTAACAAAACAACATTTGTTGGTTGTTTTCTTTAAATTTTGTTGAGCAGCAGTGATTTCTTTTTGTTTCGTTTTTGAGTTTTTCTTTAAGTTAAAAGCTGTAAAAAAATTTGAAAGAAATTGTTATTAATTTAAATAAATATTAATTATTATTTCTTTTAGTTTTTAGAAATAGTTTTTGTTTTATGCGAAAGACTTTAAGCAGTCTGGTTTAATTCAACAGAAAGGCAAAGTTATTGAAATTTTTTTTAAAGAAAACTTCAATTTTCTATATAGCAAAAATAAATTCTAAATAAATTTAACATTTGATGATATCTGTTTTGTAAACAAATATGCGCCAATTAAACGTAATTTTTTAAATGCAACAAATACACGCAAAGAAAAAACATGGTTGTGTTGATCATAATCGAAGGGCATCATACTATGATTGTAGCTAAACTATGCTATGGTCGGTTTTAATCATAACAAGTTTAATTGAAAAGCTTTTT
>NDXZ01015667.1:0-11416 GCA_003055125.1 Paykullia maculata
TATGCGCTTGTAAGTCACTATTTTACATACAAGAACAAAATAACTTTTACATCATATCATATGCGAAGGCAATCCAAATTACAAATATGTATAAAAATTAATTTAAGAAAAAGTTAACTAGCTAATTTAAAACAAATCCTATTATTTGAATTTTTAACCTGCTCTCGTATGTGTGTAACTTAAAAAGTATAGCAGTAAATTCATGCCACATATAATGAGTAGGTGTGCAAATGTTTTTTTTTTTTTTACATATGTATGTGAATAATATAAAATATTTTAACGATTTCCAAGTAATATTAAAAGAAAAAAGTAGAAATATTATACCTTTATTAACGTTAACTACTTCTTTAACATGCTGTAGCCTGAAGTTGTTTACTTTTGTTGCAAAGAATTTTTTTTTTTTTCAACCAAAACTATTTTATACCCTTTACACATGTGGCAAGGGTATATATAGGTTTGTCATTCCATTTTCATTTCATTTGCGACCCTATAAAGTATATATTCATTTGGACAAAGTGGACAAAAATTAATTCCATAAAAAAATAAGTTTTCTAACATATTCTTTCGGACATGTAAATACATACAGACATACATACATACACTTGGTGAAAGGTATATAAGATATGGCGCAGCCGAATAAAGCGCTCTTACTTGTTTTTCAGAATATTGTTTATACTAAAATCAAATTTAACTTGTACGTATTTTGCAAAAACTAAATTCAATTAAGAAAGCGATATGCTATTTATTAAATACATCTTCTTTTCTGTAACAAAGCAGTCCTCTTCCTGCCTGATCTTTCTAAAATTATGTTCTGTATAAAGAAACTGTTTTATAATATAAAGCAATCTTTCTTTTAGGTTTAACGTACTTTAAGCATTTTAAGCGTTTTTATGAAAATATTACTATTTCATAAAAAAAAACTAATTAAGAGTTTTTGCAAACCAGTTGACCGTTTTAAAATTTTGCGTAAATCCGATTTATTTTTTATTTTTTGAACAAGATAAGATTGAACATATTTCTTCTATATAAGAAAAATAATCAATTTTAGGGTCAAAATATTTCAACCCCATAATATTCTCTTTTGCTTCTTTAAGTTTCGACTAAAACATTCATTTTCACAGATAGTTTTCTTTATTTTAACTTCTTATTTTCTTAAAAATATTATTGTTTGTGATTTAATCATTGAATCACTACCAGTTTATCAAAAAACATAGTTAGTTTAATTTTTTATTTTCCACTTCGTTTTTAATAAACATAAATTACGTTCATAAAAGGGTGGCTTAGGCACTTTCTAAAATGAATTTCATTTGCATAGACGCTGTCTTATCTGCTCAAACTATTTTTTGGCTCCAATTACACTGCTCGAAAAAAATCATTTTTTGTTTTCCGTCAATTAAAATTATGTGGAAATCCGTTGTCGGTTTTTTTCCATCAGATCGGGATTTTTTTTTATGGACGTGGCTAATTTTTTCCCCTAAATTCGTCAGGTACGGAGACATATTTCATCCTAACTCGAGAACCAGTCATCCGATTTTCAAAAGTAAAACAGCAGAAGATGTGTAACAAAATTGTAATTTTTTAATTGAAAAAATTTTTCTCTTTCTGTTATCGTTTTGAAATTATTCAGAAATTAATGGAGAAAAAAAAATTTTTTCTTGCAAAATTCGTAATATTTTTCAATTTAAAAATGCAATTAAAAAAATATAAAGCAAATATTTAACATTTTGCACTTTTTTCTGAGAGCTATTTATTTAAAAAATAAAAAAAGCCATAAACCATAAAAATCGTTAAAAAAATGACGATTTTATTGTCAATTTAGTAACAAAAAAGAGAATCTATTCATTTTGTAAATTAAAATACGTAAGTGAGCATTAAAAGCTCTTTTGATGTATTATGCATTTGCACATATAGTAATACATACACGTTTGTGTTTTCGCTGGTATAAATCTCTAAAAGTCATTATATCATGTGACTGGCATACATATATGTGTGGGGCAATAAAAATAAGCATCTGATATGTGATATCTGAATAAAAATATGGCTATATCTCTCATTTCGACAAATTTTGAATATGACCTATTGAATGAGAGATAAAGCCATCATGTCCCTATCTCACATGGTTTTAAAGCACCCCTCCTAAAATATACATACATACATATTTATTCATATTTAGAAATTAAAATTTTTCTAGACCTAGATATTCTTGTCGATATTAGGATCTTTATTTTTCATATCTTTTGATTGCCTAGCCACGTACCTACACAAATACAAATATGTATATGCACACATACAAATACTCATTTTTGCATACTCCAGTTTAATTTGTTTTAACCGTCTACTAGGATGTTGACTTTTTACAGTATTATTGCATGTCACTGAAGTTGCAGCTCTTGAAGGAGCAGCTACTGTTGATGTTTTAGCTATTGGGTTAAACTACGTCCACATATAAATACATATATACATTAGGGATATAACCTCTGAACAATTTTTTAAAATATCAAAATTGGCTTAGCACAGTCCGATAGAGCATAAAAAACTATAAGGGAACGTATATTTATTTGTTCGCTAAGGTCAAAAATGTTCACACACCAACCGCGATGAAGTTTTGAAAATTTTTAATTTTCTTTTTGGTTTAGAAAAATTAATAATATGTTTATTTATGTGCCGTTTTTGTTATACAAGTGAGTGCTTTGTGTAGACGTTTTACGTGTGTTTTGTTTTTGTTACAATTACAAAACACATATAAAAATTTCACTCAAAATGCTCACTTATATTATAAAAACAGCACATTAAAAAAAATTGCTCAAGTATGCAATTTCATTAATATTTTTGGATGATAAGAGGTGGTGGTAAGACATCCTCTCCAAATATATGTTATAGTTTTGAAAGGGAATTGATTTCGAATTACAACACATTTTAAAACAGACCTACATTCAAAATAGTTGAATGCTTGATATTAAAAATATTAAATGGCGCGACAACATGCAGTATTTGTTTGAACTAGGAACTGCATTAAGAAATTTCCATATATAAATTTTAAACCTATACCCCCAACAAGTAACATATATAATATGCGAGTTTATCTGCGGAAAATTGTTTGACATATGGTTTTCAGACCAAAGATTTCGCGACGACAACTTCGAACTTTTATATCAATCACTTTCAAGATTTAAAGCTGCTAAAAACTGCTTTATTAAGCATTGAAAAAAAGATGATTCAATAATTCGAAACCAACAAAGAAGTAATATCTGTGCGGAGCGTGCCATTAAATTTGTTCAGGATATTTAGCCTTTCTGTAAATCTCCTCGAACTCATAATGTAACTTTGAGTAATTTAAAAAATAATACATTTTTAAATAATTTGTTATACACCTTTTTAAAAAACCAATTAGTGCGTGAACTTTTTTCAGAAAAATTACAAGAGATTATGATTTTCGTGGTTACTAGGACATGGTTGACCTCATGATACTATGCCAAAAAATTGGTTATACCCCTAATGTACATATGTTCATAAAAATTGTTCGTTTTAAATTGTAGTGTTTGTGCTATTTCAACTGTCATAAATTGTAGACTTTTGTTTAGTTAAAACAACCAAACCAAAACAATTGTAAACAATAACAAAAAATACCAACTGCAGCAGACGTTTTCATCTTAACTTACGTGGGAGCCTAGAAACCAACTACATAGACGCATTTCACATAGACACACAAACACTTTCACAATGCTCAAATCGACTGAAGGACTAAAAACGAGAGGATAAAAAAAAGCATAGAAGAATGCTTACCATTGTATACAACTTTACCTGAAACAATTCAATATAAGCACAAAAGTGAAGCAATTATACGTGAGACATATTGTGAAACATTTACCACAAACAGCCAAAAAAAAGTAAAAAAAAAAATTAAAACGCTGGAGTATTTTTTTGTTTGTTTTTTTTTTTAAATGAAACAACATTTGTCATGGTAACTATAAAATAAAACTACTAAAAATGAAAGTTGCAGTTTGACTGTTGGTACTAAAAAAGTCCTTCAAATTCTCTCTAATTGTCAAAATAAAGCAATAAAGTTGTTACACAAAAAAATAAAAATAGCTACGGGTGTAATTTACTTGTAGAAATGTTGTAATTATAATTCTTAAGGAGAAGTAAAAACTTTAAAGCTTCTGAAAGATTTAAAAAAATTTCTTTCAGTAAGGCATTTTAGACAGAAAAAGCGTTTATTTGTATCCGCTTTGCTTTTTCTTTCTAACTTTAATTCGAATCTGTCTTATATAAAAAAAAAATATTCGTAACATTTCTTATTTATTAAAAATACGAAAACTTCCAGATGTTGAAATATACGTTTTTTTAAGAAACATTAAGAAATGAAATCTTAATGTACAAATATTTTTTTCGACTGCAGGATTAAAGGCTGTCAGTCTCAAATATTATATGGTGGATAAACTTGATTTTATTTAAAAATACTCTACATACAATTACTAATTAGACAATTTTATAATTTTATAATAATTTATTTATTTATCTATTTTATTTTATAATTTTTTTATATATTTTTGGGGGAAGAATAAAATTGTTTTATCCTATTTTTTTAATATAATAAATAATTCGCACTCTAGTTAATGGTTATAAAACTTAAAAAGTACTATAACGCTTATTTTTAATTAAAAAAAACCTTTCTACTAAAAAAATAAACTATTCACTTAAAATGTTATTGGCCAAGTTTTATCACTGGTCTAGTGCAAGATTTTATTAAAACATAAAGAAAAACATATAATTTTTATGTTTGGTAACAAAAATAAACAAAAACACATTTATTTTTTAAATATCTTAAACAACGCATCGCACGCTTTGATACGAGTGAGCGATTGAAAGGTCTCGCTAACAAAAAAAAATTGCTTCGCCTTAGATTCGATGTTTACCATTCTAGGGTTAAGAAAAGGTTTGAAGTTTATATTTGAGTTTTAAATACGATATTCTTAAATGGTTTTGGAACATAATACTTCTTGTATTAGAAAAAATATCATCAATACATGATTCTTTGTTAAATCCGATCTAAAACATGTTATACTGTAATTAAAAATGTTTGCCTGATTTTTGGCCAACAACTGCTTAAAAAGTATTTTTGATTGATATTTCTTTTAGTATTCATTATTTAGTATTGATATTATCTTTTTCAAACATCTCTCAACATGTGGATTTTATGTGTAGCTTTACGACAAACAAGTAAAGGTAAACTTTGCATATCGGTAGTTTTGAAAACATTAAAGATGGCAATCGTAATGAAAAACAAAAAGTAAAGCATAAATCTGATAGAATCGTTTAATATTGAATATATTATTAAACAAAAGTTTAAAAAAATAAAAATTTTGAAGCTACAATGTAATTGTAGTAATTGTATATTAAAATTACTTGTTAAAATATTTATCTATTTGCTAAAATGTTAAACAGTTACAAAATAAAAAATATCGATATATTGATATTTTTGGCCCAACTCTACAACAAACTAGTCAACCAGGGTACTTTAGGACGGGCACATTATAGATAAAAAACGTAAGTGCCATATCTTTAATACAATATTATCTTCATAGAGATGTTAGAATCCTCAATTAGAAAAATGCACGCTATACAACGTTAGAAATTAATTAATTATTTTGTAAAAATTAGTGCTCATTTGTCGACTGTCGGTTGGCGATTGTTTTTAGTTAGTGATGAAGTTCACTTTTATTTAGTGGTTATTTCATCAAACAGAATTAAAGAACTTTGCTGTAAAAAAAACTCAACCAACTATTATATATTAAATCCTGTTGTTCCTATAAGGAGCATATATAATATATATATTAAACAATATATATAAAACAATTTTCTTTAAGGTAAAAACGATATTTTTTATTGAATTAAATTGAACATTTTCAATACCTATGTAGTTGATATCTTCCAAACATCATTGAAAAACGATTTTTATGGTTGTTTATTTATTTATTTTGCTGTTTATATACATACATACATATATTAATATATTCTAACATGTAAGGGTTGGTGTGTACATAAGTATATGTTTTAAAGACGAAAGCAACAACAAATAAATGTCCAACTTGTGGTTCGTTTCTTTAAATATTATTGTTGGCAAATAGTTTATTTTGTTGCCACCAACAACTTGCCACAAAAGACGAAAAGTGAACATTTTTTTAACCACATGTGCTTTTTAATGCTTGTGTGCATGTGTTCTTTGTGGAAAGTTACAAGAATAAACTAAAGAAATAAACTACTCCTTATGCACTTTGTGTGTTATACAAAGATATTGCTCACCTGGTTACCAGCCAACAGTTACAAAATATACCTGAGTGATGAAAATAAAGTTTCTGGCAACAAACTAAAATTTTCAAAACTTAAATTCACTAAAGTGTTTACTGTGGATAAGTAACGTTACCTATAAAATTGCTTTAAAGTTGTGCAAGTGTGTGTGGATGTGTAGCTAACTTCTACATTCCTTTGCTTGTAATATACCTGCTTTACAAAATTCTCCATAAGTTGAAGTGAATTTGAAGTTTTATTTAAACTTTAACAATTCTCAAAAAAAGCCACAAATCCAAAACATAACTTTAGTAAATGTTTGTGTTGCTAGCATTTGGGGAAAGTAATGCAATTGAAGCACATAAGGATTGTACCTTAAATATTTACACTACATGTTCGAATAGTGAGTGGTAATTCAATTGACTACTAACCAGTTCGGACAATTTTTTTTGCAGTTATTGTTTTGTATATGAAGCAAAGATTCATTTATAAATTAAATTTCAAGGGTTAGTTTTTGTTTTGGAAGAAAATATTATAAAATTTTTTTTATAACTTAATGTATTTACTCTCTTTATTGTTAGCATATATGAACATATGTGCTGCTAGTTTGCAATTGTGAACAAAATCACCCTTTTTTGCATTTCAGCTGGTCGATTTGTAAAATTATGGTATTATATTTAACATTTTTTGTTGTGTTAATGAATATGTCCATGTTCTTTTACAAAAATAAAATCTGAAAAACATACTTTTTCCAAAGTAGAAACTACAACAGTTTAAGCACTCTTGTTTGCTTTTTTGAAGTTTTCACCCGGTTTGAAATTATAGTTTTAATAAAAGTTTACTTAACATGTCAACACAAATATCAATTTTTATGCCAACATGCACAAGCATTTATCGTTTTAGTCCAAGCATATTTTTTTTTGTGGAGAAATCTTTAAGTTACAAAATGTTTTCCGTTTCAATAACAGTTTTTTTAAATAAAGTTATACCCTCTAAAACTAGTTGTGCAAAAAAGGATATATTTATATTGTTTCATAATTTTATGTGTTACGATAAGAATTATTCATATAACTAAGATTTATTTGACTTAAATAAATAAAAATAAATATTTCAACAAATTGTTACTCATGCTATTAAAAAATCTTTTCATGAGCGGAATTGTTTGAAATCGTGACGCTTAACTTGCGTCATAAGAAATCTGTTAAAGATTGGATTCCTTCGATTCGAAGGAAACTTAACAGACAAACTATTTTATAAAAGGTTAAATTAAAGCTAGCAAAAATTTTTAGCACTTAGTGAAAAAGTTAGATAAGACAGTTTGGAAAAATGCCAAAATCTCAACTGGTTGTTATGTGCTTCCACGCGAACGCATAATATGCTTATTCGCAAATCAAATATAAATATTGTCAAGAATATTATGACTCTTTATAAACAAAACCTACTTGATATAAAACTCCAAGTATCTGAAAAAGGATGTAAAACGTTTGGATTTATATGCAGCTTTTCTTTTGTTATAATTATCCAACAAATTAATTATATATCAGTTTTTAGTTATTGAAGAAGAAACTTATCTTACGTCTACAGATATATGGTAAACTCAATTTAAGTAGCATTTTTAATATCTACAACATTTGCTTGCGACTTTAAAAAGTAAACAAATTTTAAACCTTTTAGACGAGGATGCCAAATTAGCCATGTCCGTCTGTCCGTCTATTGAAATTATAACAAAGCACTTTCACAGTTGTTTGAAAAGAACAAAATTAAACACAACAAGTAAGAGCGCTATATTTGGCTGTGCCTAATCGTATATACCCTTTACTGCGTGTATTTACGTAAAAAAAAAATTTACCTATATCTCGAAAAAAATTTTTTGCTTATAATTATCTCAAAAAAAATTTGTTCTTAAAATTATCGCGTTAATTTTTGGTGATTTTTAATAGCAACAATCTCGGTATATCGGAATGACAAACTTACATATACCCTTATCACCTCAGGTGGAGGGTAAAAAACTTGTTTTTTTATTATTTGAGTTGAATTGAGAGTTGTTGGCAGTTCATTGTGTAAAAGACGTATACGTAACACTGTGCGCATTTGGTGTTAAAAAATAATCATACGACTCCTTAATAGGTTTTTTATTGAGTTTTTCCTATTAACACGCCTTAATTTTGGAGTTGAAGTTTGATTGCCATCCATAATCGACCCATAAATTTACCGAAACTTAGATAAGCCTTAATGAGGCCTATGATATTTAACAAATAAAACACTCTGCATGATATTTTAGAATTAATTAAGAAAATAAATTCGTCAAGTTATGTATAGTCCTAAAAAAATTTGGGTTATTTAAATTGAAAAGCGCACATGTCAACCCCTCTTCTGAAGAATTTTTACTTTATGCTTGTTTGAAAAAAATTTCATAGTATCGTTTGAGGAGCGTTGTGTTTCTGATACAAAGAATATTAATTTTATGGCATATAGAAGAAACTATAAAACTTTAAGTTTTTAATGTAATAAACAGTTACTTTGCTACTTTTAGAGAATTCAATCTTATAGTACTTTTTTAGCATTTATGGTACTCTTTAAAAGTTTCGATCCTTTGAATCGAGAAATAAAAATAAGGGCCTACTTAATGAGAATGATAAAGAAAATCATATAAGAGATTAAAAATTACTTCTTTAACATTTTGGGTACTTTTGTAATATTTTAAGTTGGAATACTTTTTTCAAATATTTTGAGTTTTTGCATATAGAAATAGGTGACTGACAAAGAAAGATTGTTAATCGTTTAAGAGAGATAAAATACATTTTTTAACTTGTAGGGACTATTTATCTAGGTTGAGATAGGAGACCATATAGGGTAGTAAACTGTTACTTTATTAATTATACTTATTTGCATTTATTGGGCTTAAAGTAAGGCGTAAAATTGATATACTGGTACTTTTATTGTGTCCTATATAACTACTAAGCCAATTAACATTGAAATGTAATTTGAATAGCTTTTGACACTTCCTGACAAACTATGAATTTATTTTAAAAAAAACTAAAAGGGGAAAAGCAGGAAAATGTATTTAAATATACATTGGTGAGCCAATTTGGATAAAATTTTTAACAAGGGTTTCCTTAGACAAACATAACTGTACGGTATGGTTCAACTTAAAACTATTATTTTCGTCGTAGTAAAAGGAGAATGTTTGGGTACCAGTCCGAAACTTTTTATAATATATCGAGTCTTCCTCAATTAATATAAGTTTTTTTTTGAATTATGTCTGTAGAAAGAGGTTTTATAAACAAATAATATTCAAAAATTATAAATCTTGAATTAACACTTTTGAGTTAAAAGAAGTTAATGGTACTTTTAACGTTTATTAAAATACATTGGTTAATAAAACTATTCCGATAGGTGTAGCGCAGCAGACCGGGTTGAAGCTAGTACTATATAAAAAACTTTGTGTATAGTGTTTTATTATACGGAGAGTACTAATGTTTAATATGATGTATATGTATGTATGCTTATAAAAAGTTGATGTTTTTGCAGATGTTTAACATGTATGTATGTTGCTGAATTATACTTCAGGGATTAATATAATTTACATACCGTGACACTAACTACACGATGTCAATTTACTGATGTTACTGTTTATTATGATTACTACTAAATTTACTGCATACAGCGGATACAACTAAGTATATATGATGCTACTATATAGTTACATGCATACATGTACAAAACAAACCAATATTGCAAAAAAAGGAATTTAAGCATATTCAGATTTAGCACAAATGTGTTTTACTTAAGAAGCACGTCAATTCTGTTTCTACTTTACTGCCTTTAAAATATGGGATTTAAGGTTAATTGCCTGAATCGAAAATAGGTGTAAGCTGTTGTTAAATTAAATTAAAAAACTTAAGAGGTTATTCTTGTTCACTTCAAATAATAATTATAAGAACAAATATTTCTTGAAGTCTAGAAGTACAAATAAGAAAATAAATAAGAACATCTTTTTGAGTGACTCTGTTTTTTTTTACCTTTTTGTGTTAATAGTAGTTTTGTGTATGTTATTATATTGGCCCATAATCATAGTCACAAAGTAAAGTCGATTCTTTTTAGGAACGATTTTAAAGTTAAAACCTTTTATTAACTATTTTCCTATTATAGACAAAAATAAAGTATGTTTTAAACTAAATCAGCTTTAAATGGGTGACACATCTAATAGTAAAATGTTTTCATAGAAATTGTAACAAAATATGAGCAAGTGGTAACTTTGATCAGGTGATTTTGTGTGTTATTGAGGAATGAAAGAAATAAGAAATGCCAACATTGAAAACAAAAATTTTTATTGTATAAAAAAAGTAAAAAACAACATTAAGAGGACTTATTGACCTTTTTTCAACATATTAATGTATAAAAACATTATGAAAGCAAAAAAGGGTGATTTTGTGTTTTTAGGTGTTAAAAAACGAATGAAACAAAAAAGAAGAAATAAGAAATGCCAACATTTAAAAAAAAAATTTGTTATGGTGAAAGTTTTAGGTGTTAGGTGAGTTAAAAACAGCTGCAGCTCATTTAAAGTAGACTTTTAAGTTAAAAAATATATTTTAACACGTCTATAGTATACAAAAAGCATACTTTTTTCAGAAGTACACTTTACCACTCTTAAAGTACACTTTGTTTATGACTATGATTATGATTATTGTTTTTTTTATATAGGCATACGAGGTTCGCTGGATCTGTCAGAAACACCGCAAATAAAATTTAATCTTCTATTTAATATTTAAATTAAGATAATCTTCATATTTAAACAAACGAAATAAAGTGTTTTATCCGGAAATCTACATAATTTTTTACAAAAATATTAATATTTTGCATGTATATGTTACATAATTAGTACTTTGTTTTAAATCAAAAACTTTCATTCGGCTTGTTTTTTTAACTCTCATTGTGCACATATCTATGCAAAACCCTGTCTATTATTATTATTTTTTTCTTTGTTATACTCATACTTCGTTGTTACACCCTTGTGATTAAAAAAAATTAGAGAACATAAGTTGACAGTGATTGTTGTATAAAAAAAGTCAAGTGTATTTAACACATACTAATAATAAAGTCATCAACATGCAAGAAGCTGTACACT
>NDXZ01015670.1:0-13733 GCA_003055125.1 Paykullia maculata
ATTCAATGAAATAAAAATGTAGTGTCATAAGGGCTTTACCCACAAATATAGTCATTTTTGTGTAAAAAAACATAAAAAAAAATTGTTTGCTTATATCTCGAAAAAAAAATTGTTTTTGCTTAAAAATGTTTGTCAGACATGTCTTACACACAAATGTAATAATTTTTGAGTACAAAAAAAAAACTTAAAAAAAGAGGCAGTCGTCTTTTTTTGCTTATAACTTAGCCGGTTATTGATGGATCTTGCCAGTTTTCAATATTTCCAAAAGTTTGATACCACATACAAGCCTGGGTGACCTATGGGAGCTACGTCAACTTAATTTCAACATACACACGGACAGACGGATAGATGGACATGGATAAATCGACTTCCCTATCTATAAGGATCCAGAATATATATATTTTATAGTGTCGCAAACCTATATATACTGTAATAACCCGTGTTAAATAATAAACAAATCACTTTTATTAACATTTATTAGAAACTTAGATTTTATTTCATTTTATTATTTTACACTTGTTTGGTTAGAGATTACAATACTAGAATAAAGATGAGTTAATAGATATCGATAAAGATCAGTGTTGCCACATCCCTTCCACCTTTTTTAGTTTTAGCTTCAACGGTCCTTGCTGTGGAAACGATGATGACTCCGGCGGTAAAACGTTGGGTGGATCGTTGGCGGATAATGAAGGTTGATTGTTGATGGGCGATGATACCAAGTCGTTGATAGGCAATGATGGTTCTATGCAAAGATGCTGGTTAGATGTTGTGTCCTCTGGAAATTGAGCGCCTGGAATCTTTTTCAACATGCTTATGTTTCTTGTATATGTTTTCCCTCCTCCAACGACTCTTACTTCACTTCCATTTCTCTCAAAAACTTCATGTGTCGTTTTATCAAAGTTTGGAGTGAGTTTATTAGGAAAAATAACGTTTTTCAACAACACCTTATCTCCTACTTCAATATTAGATTCTTTTGCATTTCTTTTCAAGTCAGCCTTTTCCTTTCCTTTTTGTTTGTTTATCAAGTCATTATCTCTGGCAACCGAATCAATAACATTTTCGGTTATATCCTCGATGCCTGGAATCTTATCACGAATACGTCTGTTAAACATAAGCTCACTCGGAGCTGAGCCCGTTGTACCATGTGGTGTCACATTATACATTAGTATAAACTTTTGAACTTCCTCTTTGTAATCGCGCTTATTTACCGCAGCTATTTTTAACCGTTTTACCAAAGACCTGTTCATATTTTCTACTTCGCCGTTTGCCTGAGGCCAATAGGGAGGTGTTCTGATCAATAATATGTTATTCTCGGCACAAAAAGACTTGAACTCATCGCTGACGTACTGTCTTCCATTGTCGGTTCTAATTGTTTTGGGTAAACCAAGTTAAGAGAAAATGTTCTTCATCGCATTGATTATAACATCAGAAGTAATGCGTTTCAAGAAAACAACTTCTTGGTATCGAGAATAGTAATCAACTAGCTAACTAGAAGATCGGTAGCCAAAAATTGCCAGGGCCCATTGGGAAATTGGTGTCTTTGCATCGGGGTTGGATTAGACGGCTGTGAAACCAGGAGACAATCATGACACGCTTTTACGAAATTTTCACCCTCCCTATCAATTAAAGGCCACCAGACCTTAGAACGAAGCCGACGCTTCATTGCCGACTCCCCAGGATGGCCCCCATGAGCCAACTCTAACACTTTTGGTCTTAACGATTTTGGTATTATGATACGGTTTCCCCGCAACAAAATTGAGCCAATAGCTGATAATTCAAACCGAAAACCATAATATGGATTCGTTATGTTCGAATCCCAACATTCATTCTCCATGCTGGAAATTGCATTGCAAATATCCACTGATAATCACTGATTATCAGTCCTTGCCACTTTCCTTGCTAATCAGAGAAATGGTTAAAGTGGCAGGAACTGAGTTTTTCACCACATGGAAAATTGACTCCTCGCAAGTTCCATCAAACGAGTCCTCATCAGAAATTTTACAGAGTCTGGATATTGAGTCCGCTATATTATCTTTTCCGGTGCGATATTTTACCTTGAACTTGAAAGCCTGCAATCTAAGTAACCACCTCTCGATTCTAGCAGGAGGTCTTGAAGTCGGTTTGAAGATAGTCTCTAGAGGCTTGTGGTCAGTTACTAGCGCAAAATCTAACCCAGCTAGATAATAATAAAATCTTTCTACCCACCAAACTAAAGCCAGGCTCTCTTTTTCGGTTTGAGAATATCTCTTCTCAGTGTCAGATAAACTCTTACTTGCAAAAGAAATGATTCTGGGTTCACCATTACCATTGAATTGCAACAAGACTGCACCCAACGCCACAGGGCTTGCATCAGCTATTACTCGTGTTTTAAATTTTGGATCGAAGTATGAGAGATTCGGAATTTCGGATAGCATCGTCTTCAACTTACTAAAAGCTTCCTCTTGTCTGCGATCCCACACGAATTTAGCATCCTTCGTTAACAGTATCCTGAGAGGTTTGGTCATGTCTGCTAAATCTGGTAAGAACTTTCCAATATATGTTACTAAGCCCAAAAAACTGCGTACTTCATCTTTTGATTTTGGAGCTCGGAATTGTTGTATGACCTTAACCTTCTCAGGATCTGCAGAAACTTGAGCTTTTTGGCTTTCCATACACATTTTTGCTGGTTAAGGGTAACATTGTTTTTCTTTAAAACATCTAAGACAGAATTCAACGCTTTGTCATGATCTTCGTCGCAGCTTCCAAATATAATAATATCATCGATGTAATTAAGCGCATTCGGGCATGTAGAAAGTATCCCTTCGATAATTTTCTGTAAAAATTTCGGGAGCAGAGTTGACCCCAAACATCAATCGTTTATATCTAAACAAACCTTTATGCGTGACAAAGGTTGTGATTTCACGACTTGACTCATCCAGTCTAGAGAAGATTTTCGCTGACCTCAATCTGCTCATAAATGAATCAAAGGTGGGCAAGGGGTAATTTTCGCGAAGAATAGCTCGATTAGCACATCTCATGTCAACACAAAGACGAATGTCGTCGTTACCTTTAAACGCAATAACTATTGGAGAAATCCATTTGCTGGGGCCGAAAACTGGTTCTATAATATCAAGTCGCAATGCTTCATCTATTTTCTTGGTAACCATTTCCTCCAGCTCAACTGGAACGCGGCGTACTGGTTGTTGGACAGGTTTAATAGTATGATCTATAGATAATAAAACCTTGATACCATGTATTTTCGGAAAGGGTTGTTATTTTTCTTTCTCCTCAATGTGATTAACACCCACACCCAGTCTCAGTACATTTAGTTGGAGCGCTGTTTCTCTTCCTAGGAGGGATTGGTTCCCGTTTTTAATAACATAAAATGAAGTTATTACTTCATTTCTGTCGCCCACATATATAGGAGCGTCAAAGACCACAACAATTTTCAACGGATTACTGGCAGCAAATCCTTTAAAATTGTTTGATGAATGTGACCGTAGATTCCACATCACAGCCTCCGATTTGTTCAATAGATTCCAATCGTATTCGCTTATAAGATAAAAACGACACCCGGAGTCAATAATCATTGCAATTTCTTTTCCACCAATAATGCAGCTTATGTTTTCGTCATTATGCCCATCATTCCCAATCTTGAAGCAACTGAGTTCGCGAATTTCAGAGGTAAAGTTATCTTCGTCTTCAATGTTTCGGACAATAGCAGTAAGACGATTCCTTTTGTAGGTTCCGTTGCTGTTGTTATCAATTCTTCTTTTCTTAGTTCTACATCTTATTGCAAAATGTCCTTGCAACGAGCACTTATTGCATTTTGCATTCCTGGCAGGACATTCAAGAGAATTTGATAAGTGCCCTTTTTTTCCGCATCGGCTGCACTCAATTTGGGAATTTGATTGAACATTGAATTTAGAGGAAATTTTGTTTACCTGCTCCTTTTCAGTGCACAGCGAAATGCTACTTATTTATCTTATTTATCTGCTCATACTCTTGGCATGAATCAACAATTTCTGTGAGACTCTGTTCCTTCTCCAGCAATCTCTTTCTCAAATCAAGGGGTGCCCATGAATCTATTATTTTATCCTTTATTGAAATTTCCTCAATTTCTTCCTTAGTGTTGCCGAATGAACATTTTGTCACTTGCTGGCGCAACCGCAGCAAAAATTTGTTGAAATTCTCGCCCTTAATAGGAGTTATATTTCTAAACAAATGCCTTTCAAATGTAGTATTTCTTTTTGGAGAGAAATATTCATTTAATTTCGCTACCAAAAGATCATAAATCTTAACATTGTCCTTCCCGTCACTTTCCACAAGAGCCCCAGGAATGTTGAATATTACTTCTTGCAACTGGAGGCCACCTAAGTGCAAAAGTTTATTTTTCTTCTTAACATCATCAGTAATTTCTTCCGCAGCCAGATATAGTGTAAAGGATCTCAACCATTTTTCCCATTCATGTCGAAGAAGCGACTTGTCAATTGTATCACAAAGGAAGGGTCTTATTACCTCCGCCATTTTACCAAACGAGCAACTGTAACAATAAATGTTAATATTAGTATTATCTGGTCAAGCTGACCTACCAAATCCGACATGTGTCTACACCTCAGGTGTTAGTTCACATTTTACGTATTTCATATGATTCCGAATTTAACCGGTAACATACGAATATTATAAATTCGTTTTGGTAATCCAATATACGCAATTTAATGCCCATTCACTAATCCAAAAACTTTTAATGAAAGTCTGCCGCAATTTAATGCAATTTGTGGTTTTCTACCAATAAAAAAAAAATCAACCAATTTATCGCAATTTAATGCCAGATATCAAATTCCATAGTTTACCAATCGTCGCCAATGTAATAACCCGTGTAAATAATAAACAAATCACTTTAATTAACATTTATAAGAAACTTAGATTTTATTTCATTTTATTATTTTACACTTGTTTGGTTAGAGATTACAATACTATAATAGAGATGAGTTAATAGATATCGATAAAGATCAGTGTTGCCACATATACCCTTATCACATGTGTGAAGGGTATAAAAATCACACAGTGGGCGAAAAAGTAATTTTTCAACTTTTAAGGTATTTTTTTTACATTTTATGAGTCTAGAAATAAAAATCTAAGGATATTTGACCCTGTTTGAACTAGAAAATCATATAATTGGACGAAAATTTACTCAATCAGCTTTTACAACTTTTTAACATTTTTTTACTTTACATATCAAAAAATATGATTTTGGGAACTGTTACCCAGAATGAGATATGAAACCATACAAGCGAGAGAAATAGTTATTTTACATTTTTATGATATTTTTTTGCATTTATAAATCTAGAAATGTGAAGTTAGAGATTTTAATACAGGTTGAGAAAAAACATTTTTAGTGTGGCAAATTGTACTTTTTTGAATTTAATAGTTTTATTCCATTTTTTGGGTTTATTGTTCAGAAATACGAAATTAAGGAATTAATTAACCAGATTAAGATAGGTAATAAAATAGGGGGACGAAATGGAAATTTGTCATTTCTGTAGTTAACTTAGATACATGAAAATAGATATAATAAGCCCCATTAGAAAGACATGAGATTAAGTTAAAACGAAACTTAACTGTATAATGAAGGTAAAAATGAAACACAACAAAATCAAATAGTGCCAAAATATGTCCCAATATTTTTTTTAATTTTTGACAAATAAAAGATGTGCATTTGTATATACAATGTTATAAAAAATACAAATTAACTAAACAGAATTTGAAGGCTTCATATGTATTAAAATGAGCGCTTACGAAGAAGCGGGTTAAAAGCTAGTCAGCATATAATTTTAATACTACTCATTTAACATACATATGTACTTATGTATATTTCTCTTACATAATATTATTTTCTCCTAAATCATTTTAAAACTGTTGCAAGAGTAACAAAATAATTTTGTTCTAAAATCTACTACATGCTTGGTATATTAAAAAATATATTGACTAAAATTAGCACTAAAAAACAAGTAAGAGCGCTATATTCGACTATGCCAAATCTTATATACCCTATGTGTGTATATGCATACTTTTATATACATATGTTAGTACATATGTATGTATTTACATGTCCGAAAGATATTTAAAATCTTAGAAAACTTGATTTTTTTATAATAATCATTTTAGTCCATAGAGGTTTTTCGCCCATATCTTTGCTGATTCTGGGCCAATTAGAAATTTTTTTTTCAAATTTCCCAAAAAATTATAGAATAATTTTTGTGTAAAAAAAAGGTAGTCGTCTTTTTTGGTTTATATCACGGTCAGTTTTAAGCGCTTTTACTGGATTTCAATAGCAAACATTTCAGTAGAATTTCTGATTGTTTGATACCAATAACACGTCCGTACGATATCGGGGGGCTGAGGAAACTTGATTTCAACAGACGGACATGGTTAACTCGACTTCCCTATCTATAAAGATTTAGAATATATATACTTAATGGGGTCGCAAATAAATATTGTAGAAGTTACAAATGGAATGACAAACCTATATATACTATTGTCACCTCTGGTGAAGGGTATAATAAACTTTTGATCCAATATCAGTCTAAAACATTTTTACCAGTTGTAAGTAGGAATGATATCGAACAATTACCAGTTTATATAAATGAATCTTAAACTTACCGTGGTTTTAGCAGACCGTCGTCAACATTAATACGTCTATTAAGAGTGCAACTTTTTGATGAAATTACTTTTTTCCTTTATAAAAACACTTTTTTATTAACTTTGATTTATATTTTAACTAAAAACATAAAATCTAAATGAGTAAAGATTTTATGTTTTCTGATATTTTTCACGTTTTGCTTGGCTGTTATTTTACAAAAAGAAATTATTTGTATATTTATTGTTTTTAATTTTAAACTAGCTGATGTTTCAAACGACACCAAATTTTAGTTGATTTAAAATTTAAACACGATATTTTTTAGTAGCAGCACTCACAAACCAAATGACTTTATCAATTTACTGATAGAAACTCGAAAAGAAAAATGCAAAATGTGTGTATTATGATGATTCGAATGTAATTTTTGTCTCTTTATATTCATATAATTTCTTATCTTGAAATAATCGCTTTAAGTTGTTCTCTCACGTTATGTGCTGTTTTTGCAAATATTTTTAGTTTCGTAGATGTTTTGAATACAATTTCCTTAACGCAAAGCAATGTTCACCGCACCGATCTTTAAATTAAACTGAATGTGTTGGCCAATTGTTTAAGCCATGTTTTTGTATTTTCATAAACTTATTTTTTGTATTGTTATTGTTGTTTATGTATTTCTTTTTGACTTCAAAACACCCATACAGATAGTTAGCTAAGAAGATACCCACTCAGCAATTAATGGACATTTTAATCATATTCGTCATAGTCTTTTATGACTCTTCTGCGCGATGAAAAAATTATTTATCTACTCATTTTCTGATCATAAATGATACTTTTGTCGGGGAAAATGGTACCCTACTGTTTGTATGATATATTTCTACGCTACTTCGTAAGCACACTTTTCAATATTTACTTAACATTCAATCCCTGTTTACCTAATTTTTTTTTGTAACATTGTACATACAAGGGTACAACTTTAATTTGTTTAGAATTTAGAATTTATTTACAAAAATTAAAAGAAATATTAGGACATAGTTTGGCACTATCTGATTTTGTTTTGTTTCATATTTACCTATACTTTTTATGTTTTAATAAACGGGGTTTTTTATATCTATTTTCATGTGTCTAAGTTCACTATAGGAATGACGAACTTCAATTTTGCCCCCCTACATTATTACATATCTTAATCTGAATAAACCCAATAAGCGGAATAGAACCATAAGACTTAAAAAAGTAACAGTTTGTCACCACAAATATTTTTTTTTATCTCAGCCTGGATTAATATCCCTAAATCCACATTTCTGGATTTATAAATGCAAAACAGGATCACACAAATTTAAAGGTACCTTTTTCTCCCTCTTATATGGTTTCCTATCTCATTCTTGGTCAACAGTTCCTTTTTTGATAAGTAAAAATGTTAAAAAGTGCCATGAAAGCTGATTGAGTATATTTTTGCCCCATTATAAGATTTCCTAGTTCAATCAGGATCAATCTCGCATATATAGACTTATTAACTTAAAAAACGTACAAAAGACGCCTAAAATATAAAAAACACCTTTTGATGATTTTCTATCTAATTAGGAGCGATAGGCCCTAATTTTCCGTTTCTAGACTCATAAACTCAAAAAATGTAAAAAACCCTAAAAGTTGAAAAATTACCTTTTTGCCCTCTATATGATTTTTACCTCAATCAGGAGCAAAATGCCCTAATTTCATATTTCTAGAGTCTAGACTAATCGCTTAAAAAATGTAAGAAGATACCCTATAAAAGTACTTTTTTCCGCATTAACCCAAATTTTCCCCCTTTCTAGCCCTTATCCTATTGTCAACATTTTTTTCTCAAATAGTTGTCTTAATAGTAGTAAAGCTTAAGTGAAACTTTTTTTTAAGTACCAAAAATAAGTACAATGTGTATACCTATTAGTTCGGATTTTCAAAAGTACCAAAAACGTACTCATATTTTTTGGAGATGTGACAAATGCAGTTTAAATTAAATTTAAATGTTTTTCGGATTAGTTGTTACAAGGAGCACCAAGCTTGTAAAAAATTTTACCAGTGCCGATAGCAGATTAAAAACTCTAATTGCAATTCCAATCCAAATGCAAAGAAAACTCGCACTTTTAAACGAAATTCCGATCGATATCGAATGTCGTAATTTGCCCCAAGTTTTCGATCATCAAAAGAATTCGAAGAAGACTTAGTTAGGTGATTAATCATTTTTTGATCATCAAAAGTAATCGAAGAAGACTCAGTTAGGTGATTAATCACAAAACCGTCTTTAAATGTTAGGCGGGTTGTCACTCGTAGATAAATATGGTGGTTGTTCGTTGGCGCCACTTTTGAAATAGAGTTAATACTATGAAACCAGTTTGGAGAAACGGTTGTACTATTGTACAGCAGGGATGCCAAAATGAAAAAAAAAATACCAAAATGTGATTCCATAAAAAAAATGGAAAACACAACAAATTCACTTAAATGTCTATTTACAAATGTGAATGTTTTTTTTAAAATAAATTTAAAAAAATTGAATTAACACTTCAAGTAAACAAATCGATTTTGCAGTAGTTTTGTGCTTAAAACTTTTTTATTTTGTTTTTAATTAATTTAAACAATTTTATTATACATATGTATGTATTAAATTTAGCAGACCACAGAAAATGAGGTCTAGCCTTTTTTAGAATTCTTTAGAATTGTGTATAGATTTCGTACCTAAAAATTAAAGCATTTTTCATTGCGGTACTGCTTTGTCTACTTAGTTTATAAATCTTCTTAAGAAAAGTATATCTTCCATTTAAATCTATTTAGCAACAAACAGCGTTGTCTACTGTTATTTACTTTAAGCTCCTCTATGGGTGGAGGCTCAAGACCCGTACAGTGGCGTTGTTCTAGACCGAACTGACGTTTCCCCTTTGTACGGGTGTTGACTGATTTTTTACCGAACCGGTTGTATCGAATTTGGCCATCAATGCACAAAAAGTTTGCGCTAATTGCGGTTTGTACAACTTGCTACGGAAATTTGACATCAATTACAGAACAATAAAAAAACAGATTAGATATGTACCAGCAAAACAACGCGGCCGCAAATTTTTACCTTTCCAATTACATAACACATAACTTTTTTAATAGAAGCTAAATAACAATTGGGGGATTCATAAGCCACTCACATTGTCTTATGTCCTAAAAATTTTAAATGGCTTAAGTTACTTTTCATACTAAAAGTGTCCTAAAATAACATGACTGCTGCTATGTTTATTGTTTTGTCGTAAACTATCCTTAGCCAAACAGAAAAAGCAATAACAAAGAACTTAAACCATTTTAAATTTTTAGGACATAAGACAATATGATATCATAAGTTGCTTGTGAATACCCCAAATGCGTGTAAGGCCCAATTTATGCGATTAATTGAAATTCATGATTTTTTTTGTTGTTTCTTTAAAAACATCTTCAAAAAACATCTTACATTTACATGGTGATTAAAAATTCATAGATATTATTTTTTCAGGGTTGATTTTTTTAACGTGCAATCGCTTAATCTTCTTTATTTGCTCATTCGTATCTTGACATCGGTGATTTGTATACAAGAAAATATACCTTTACATATATATAAATATATATAATTATATAAATTAAATATATAACAGTATTTTAGTTTCGAAAAACACCAAAAAATATAATGTTTATTACGTATTACGAACAAAATACGATGGAAAGCAGCTCTTCTCACGTGCAAGTACGAAATAAAATAAAACATAATAAGAAAAATACAAATGAGCATTAAAAGAAACACAAAAACATTCCTCTTTCTTCTTTATCCCGCTAAATCATGAATTTAATAATTAAATTTTAATTCATCGTATAAATTGGGCCTAACAATTAAGTTAGCCTTTGTTTTCTTACTTTGCGGTAGCTTTTTTTGCTTACATAAAAATCAGAGGTGTTAAATATGTAACTTTATAAATTTGTGATTTCAATGAATTCAAACAAACAAATCAAGCAACCAATTTCGGCACATATTAAAAAGCTATAAATTTTGGTTAACCGTTTTGAAGTGGCATCTCTGTCTCGACTCAAGAGATGCGAGGGAGTGCACTCAAACTGGTAAATTTTTGTTATAACAAATGCCGGTTGTTATTGTTATTTCAGCTATTTTAATTAACTTATGATTGTCTAAAATGTTTGTTTAGGTTATTTCTCGTTGCCAAAGATTTGGTTTTTTGTCTGTTTATTTTGTTCAAAGAATTAGCCCAACAAAGATACTGTTTCGCCGCGGCGCGCCGTAAGCAGGTTTGTAAGGGAATGTCAAGGTGTTATTACGCGGTGCGACAGTGAAAAAAGACACACAGACTTGGCTATATCGGTTCGATTGTACTACTTGAGCTGAGTAAAACTCTAGATCGGGGGTGGCCACCTTAAATGTTCTTACGGGTCACTTTGGAAATGCATCATAACGCCGCGGGCCGCATATAAAATTATAAATCCACATATTAGATTTAGAACACCTGAGTCTAATGTGCCGTTTTTGTAATACAAGTGAGTGCTTTGTAAAGACGTTTTACGTGTGTTTTGTTTTTGTTACAATAACAAAACACACAAAAATTTCACTCAAAATGCTCACTTGTATTATAAAAACAGCACATAAGAAGCTCCTAGTGACTAGATATATGTTTTGAGTGAAAATTGAAACATATTGAGATATTATTATTGTGTTTATTTCTTACATGTAAACATATACACATGTGTAATTATAAATAATATCTGTGGCAATAAATCATAATGGCTTAAGTCGAAATTTCGAGTTTTGAGATATTAAGGGTTTTGTCTAAAACCAATTGTGTTTGGTTTTTATATAAAATTTTTAGCATACAAAAAAAGATGCACTTTTCTTAGAACAAACCTGTTAACTTCATAAAAAAACAACGTTTTATTAGTTAATATTCGTGGTTTTTTAGAAAAATAAAAACTTAGGTGAATTAAAGCTACTATATTGAAAGGCAAAATAATTTTTATTGATACTAAGTCGATTTAAGTGCTTTTGGTTAAATTTAAAATTGCCGGAAACCTAAGATAACATAATATTTTATAAAAGCTTAGTTAAATATAAGATTTTTTTTATAAGGAATAATTTGAATGGGCTGTTAGTTATTGCACTTAAGATGTGATGTCTTATATAATATTTTCCAAAAAGACTTAAGCTGAAATATAAACGCGTATAGTTTTATTAATAATGACATTTAATATTTGAAAATTAGGTGAGTGATAGATCTTGCAGAAGAGAATAAAATGAAAAAGCACTTATGTCAACTTAAGGCATTATTATTTATTGCCACAGATATATAATAATAATAACATATAATGATACTAAGCGAGAAACAAATATCGCACTAGTAAAATATTAGTATATTCTGTAATGAAAAGTATTAATCTCGAAGACGTATTTGCGAAATGCGTCTGAGGCGAATGTAGTCACGTCTGACTGTGCAACAGTGAAAAAAACGCAAGAGCGTGACAGTATAGGTTCGATTATACTCTAGTAAGACCCTATACTCAGTTCGGCCAGATTGGTGACCATGTTTTTTATTGCTCTCAAAAGATTTTTAAAATGAGTGGGCCCCTTAAAAGAAGGTGTCATCAGTTTTAGTCTAATAGCTAGACCAGAGTTGGTGATGCGGCTTAACTATGTTTGGCAATAATAAAGCTAAAAATTGGATGAATAAGTTAAATTACTATTTTATTATAAAAAAAAAATTGTTCTGCACTTTTTGAAAAAAAAGAGGGAAAATTAATTTTTTTCACTTGTTTAGCATAACTTTTAGGGCATCCAAATTTTTCTTTAAAAATATTTGACAAAGTTGTAGCCACGGTAAAGCTGAACAACTTTTGTTAACAATCTGAACGTGTCAAATTACATTATAAAGACCATTTGTACCTCAACAAGTAAGAGCGCTATATTTGCCTGGGCCAAATTTTATATACCCTTCACTATATGTGGCCAAATGGTATAATTTTTTTCAAATATATTTGTAGTTTATTTCAAATTTTTTGTAGCTCCCATAGGTCACCCAGCGTTGTATGTGGTATTTAACTTTTGAGAAAATCGGTATTAAAAATTGCCGAGATTAACGGGCTGAGATATAAGCAAAAAAGACGACTGCCTCGTTTTTTTTACACAAAAAAATAAAAATTTGTTTTTACACAAAAAAATTAAATAAACTACAATTATATTTGAAAAAAGTTATACCATTTCGCTACACATGGTAAAGGGTATATATTATTGTACAGCCACAGCCCAAACGAATAGAGCTAGAGACATGAAATTCGGGCAGTGGACTCACCACCCGCTGTGTAGACCAACTAAAAAGGGATTCTTTAAAATTCAAAACTAAGGGGGTAAAAAGAGGAAAAATCGGTAACCTTATATGTGCTTAACTAAGCAAAATACACACAAAATTTAAGGAGAAATATACTTTACCCAAAGCATAAGCTGACAGGTGTCTGGTACTTTTTTGAATTTCAAGTGATTAGAGGGTAAAAACGGGTAAAAATTATATTTTGGTACTTTTTTGGGGCCCCTTCCAACTTCTAAGCCAATGAAGTTAACTCCTGCAAAATATATGAATATGTTTTCGGTACTTTTTAGCAGCTCAAACTTATAGGGATAAAAATTGAGATACTTGAAATTTGGACAGTATTTACGTCTCCCGTTGTATAGATCCACTAAGAAGGGATTTTTGGAAATTCAAATATTTTGGGGGTAAAAAAGGGAAAAATCGGAAAAACCTTATATCTGCTAAACTAAACAAGATACAACCAAAATTTAAAAAGAATAATATTCTACTCAAAAAATTAGCGGATAACTGTCGAGTAAAAATTATATTTTGGTTCTTTTTTGGGGCCGCCGCACAGTGCTGTGTCCCATAGACAAAAATCAAAAAAAAAGCTCTCATATTGTAGATAAAAATGTATAGATCGATAGATAACAATATAATTCAAATAAGTTTGTGGCAACCCACAAGTCCTACGTAAAAATGTATTCTTGCAAACGCATACAGAAATGATCATCGCTGCATATAAATTGATACAGATAGAAAACAGGTTCTAGCACATTCTTTTCACAACGATC
>NDXZ01015671.1:0-23221 GCA_003055125.1 Paykullia maculata
CTTCTAAACCAATAAACATAGAAAATTTATTTTAACGGCGGAAAATTTATTTTAATTGACTTAATTAGCTTATATGGTACTTTTAAATTTTTGTACTTTACGTATCAAAAAAAATGATAAGAAGGAGAAAAGAAACTTTTAAATTTGTATGATATTTTTTACATTTTTAATTCCAGGGTATTAATCCAGGTTGGGGAAAAACAATTTTGTTGTGGCAAACTGTACTTTTTAAATTTATTAGCTTATTTCCATTCTTTGGGTTTTTTGTTTTAAAAATGTAAAATCAGGGACTAATAATCCAGATTAAGATAGGTAATAATATAGGGGACGAATTGGAATTTTTCATTTCTTAAGTAAACTTAGATACATGAAAATTGATATAATAAACCCCGTTTACAGAACTCAATTGTATAGGTATAATGAAGGTAGATATGAAATAAATTTTGTAGATAAAATAATCTAGACATATAAAAGATGATAATTTACGTATAAGATGTTAAAAAAAAATACAAATTAGCTAAACAAAACTTGAAAGTTAGATAAATATTGAAAAATTCGCTAACAAAGTAGCGGGTTATAAGCTAGTGTATTAATAAAATCTGAGATGTTTAACGTTAAGCATACAGAACTATGGGAAGTATGAGCCAAAAAACTGCTCACCGCTTTCCACAATCTATAGTGTAAAGCTTTAAAGAAAGTAATTGCCAAAAAGTAGGTCTTTAAATAAACTATTACATCAACTTTAAACAAATTTCTCGCATAAAATCTATGTGTCTGTGTAAAAGCAAAATATATGTTTCAGTTTACAATTCATAGGCAAATATTTTAATCTACCAACCAATACATTTTAAAAATAATTATAAAAAAATGTATACTATGTGTGATGGTGTTCGTATAAATGATTTGAAATTTTAAAGTCAATGTTACACGTGCCAAGAACCTAGAATAAAATTAAGTTCACTGTCTCATTTTTAATTTGTTAAGGTTGAATAAATGACATAATGCATTTACTATCTTCATCCTACAACAAAAGATAATTAATTAAACTATTTTTTTTTTTAAATAAAAAATCAAACAAATAAAAATATGTATCTTTATGCATTGCTTTCTTGTTTGCTCATTTAAAAAATATTGATACATAATTGAAATTTTTGTCGTAGCGTTGCTGCTACATAATTCGGAAAGTGTTTAATGTTTCCTTTTGTCATCAAAATGTATGCATCTGTTGCGACCATGTTTAACCAAAAACGATTGGAGTCTTCATGTTATAGACGTCATAAACATAAAATACACACTTATTTAAAAATGAATATATTGCTTAGTTTAAAACCCAACAGTCTTTAACATTATATTAATTAAGAAACTGATTAATTAAACTTAATCATAACTTGAATTTAGTTCTTCTGATTAAAACACAAAGTCTTGTTTAAATATTTTTTATTCGTAATTTTTTATGTAAAACACGTGAGAGTGAAATAATTTGTTTAAGATTTTAACATCTTATTATAAGTTTTTAATTAACCCTTTGGTAACTTAATATTATTGTGTTTTCTATACTTTTGTTAATGTTTTTACAATTTTACATTTAATAAAATAAAAAATGGTGAAAGTGAAATTTTCCCATATCCGTTAAAAGCCTTAAAATGCCATCTGGTCTCCAAAGTTTAGGTTTGAGTTGTCATTTTTATATTTTAATTCAAAATTACTAAAAAAACGTTTGTGCTGATATTTTGAACGCAAAAAATCAGAGTCAAAATCTCACCTTTACTTGAGAGACGAAAAAAATCTTTCGTTCGTTTTTCAAAATTTTTTCTTGGTTTATTTATATTTTAATGACATTTAGTGCACGACATATAAAAAGCAACATGCGCATGTGACTCTGACGTAATTTTGTCGTCATCATGAAGCGACATTTGGTATATGTTATAAAATTAAACCTTTTTTTAATACATATGTACGTGCATTATTCACAAAATTTTATCAAAATCGGAAATCATCTGGTAAATATAACATCGAATTACTCTAGTGGAAAAAATGTAGCGTGCGCAACGTAGCGTACGTCACAATGAGTTCACGGCCGTTAATAAAAAACTACAGATTTTTTTGTCGCCAATTAAGTTGTTTTAGATTTCTCCTATACTCATCTTTCTTAAAGGATTTAGGTTTTTTGTGCTTTATTATGCAAAACTCGAAAAAATTTCGAAAACACACTCCAACTTAAAAGGTACTTCCACTTTTTGTAGCGTTCGTAACGAAACTTTGTGATCAATTATTTCACAACAAATACCTACTACAAAATTTTGTTTTATGCCGTTCGAATTTACAAATAAAATCCAACTAAACACTACGTAAAAGTTAAAGGTATCTCTTTTGAAAAAATTTTTTAAATTTTAATCTAAAAACGCGTACGAATGTAGCGTGTGTTACGCAGGATTAGCCCATTTAACCATTCTTTGAAAAATCAAGTTCTTATTTTGTACTAGGTACTAAAATTTATTTATAGTTGAGGGATTCACAAGCTACTTATGATATCATAATGTCGTATGTCCTAAAAATTTTAAATGGTTAAGGTACTTTGTTGTTGCCTTTTTCATTCGGCTAGGTATAGTTTACGACAGCACAATAAACATAGCATTCAGAGTCATATTATTTTAGGACACTTTTAATATGAAAAGCAACTTAAACCATTTTAAATTTTTAGGACATATGACATTATAATATCATAAGTTAGCTTGTGAATCCCTCAAGTACAAAAATCAATTGCAATTAAAAAGTTTTGTGTTACCAAAAACCTTTAAACCAAATTTTGTTTAAAATTCGATATCGAATGAAATTTTGTTTGATCGATCAAGTTTTCTTTACATTTGGTATAGGAATTCCAATTAGAATTTTTTATTTTTCATCGATATCAAATGCCGTAATTTGCCTCCTGATAACTGATATTAAAATCCCAATAAAAATAAAACGCAAAAAATTGAAATTCTAAAACATTGTAGTGTAGGGTGAAAAAATATTCGCATTTAACTGTCTTTAACGATTTTATTTGTTTACTCATAGTTTTTCAGCACAAATATTGTGTGTATAAAATCCCTCCAAAATATTGTTTAAATGTTCAGTATTTATCATTTAATAACATATGCCATTTTTGTTTTGTCTGACAACACCGATTACTTTATTTGTAAAATTAATTAAAACCACATAAAATAATTAACACACCCTTCATATGTCTATGTTGCACAAATATGTTTTACCATTTATCAAAAAGTTTCCCTTTCTATTAAGTCGATACAGATTTCAATTTAATATAATAGAAGTGAAATATTGTTATGAAATTATATTTGTTTCATTTATCAACAGCATAAAGATAATTAATATTTTCTATTTGCCTTAGGTACATTAATTATATTAGAAAGAGTCGTATATATGTATGTATGTATGTGTTTATGTGTGTACGTAGAACGGAACGAATGTCCTTAATCATATTTAAGTTGCTTCTTTGGTTTGCCGCATCTTGTTAATATTGTTATATGTCTGTTAAAGTAAAAGTTATAAATTTACTGTTAATGATGGTCAATATTTTAACATATATGTACATATGAAGTGATTTTTGTTGTATTGCCTGGGGACAACAACTAGAAATGGAATATTTTGTCTGACCTTGAAATGAAAACATAACAAACGTAAAAAGATGAACTTAAAATTCCTTAGTTTTTGCAAATTCATATTTTTAAAGCCAAACTTTATTTGAAACAAATGAAAAATATCTGAAAAAAAAATAAAATTCTAAGAGAAAGCCAGATTGAATACTTTAAAATTAAGAAAAGCGTTATCTTATTAAAAAAAAGATAATCAAGTATGTGATGAATTTCGATCGGTTTCAAAAGTAAATCGAGTCTTGAAATCGGATAACCTGTGATGTAATTCGATAGATTTCAAATTCCACTTATAGTTCATTTCCATGCCATTCTGTTATAAAAACACATCTCCGCTAATAAACAAAAAATCTAAACCATAGTGAGATTATTATAAGGTGATATCAATTAAAATAACCTATTTTTAGTTTTATTTTTTTTGTATGGATTTCGATATATCTTTAAAAAAAAATGGAAAATGAATAAAATAAACCCATCACTCCTTTTATCGATTTTAGTTCGTTTTTGAGTCGAAATCAAAATCCATCACATACGTGATTATTCATTCCTTATCACTTGAGCCAGAATAAAACCAAAAATAATTGTCATAAAACAAAATTTAAAGTTTGTAATAAAAAAAATATTTATTAAAAAAATTCTTATTATTTAATACTTTAATTCATAGTTGAACAAAGGGCCTTTAAAAAAAACATTACCATAAACGCACAAAAGTCTGCAGAAAATTAGAAAAATTTTTTTGTAATAAATTAAAATATGTTAAAATCCGGTTGTTTCAATATTAGAAAAAGGACATTGTTGTACAAAAATTACGATCACATATTGTATACCCTTCACCACAGGTGACAAGGGTATATACAGGTTTGTCATTCCGTTTTTTTTTCTACAAAATTAATTTTCGACCCCATAAAGTATATTTATTCTGAATCCCACAGTTTTATTAGGAAACAGGGTATGGTGACTGTCTGTCGCCTATACATATTTATATTTCCTACCACTTAATCCCTATAGATAGGGAAGTCGATTTAGCCATGTCCGTCAGTCCTTCTGTTGAAATCAAATATTATCAGTCCCTCGATGTCATACAGACACATTATTTACATCAAACAATTTTGATTTCAAATTGCTTAATAACTGACGGAGACATAAGCCACAAAAGACGATCACTTTTTTTTACACAAAAAATTATTGTTTTTCAGCTTTTCAACTACAGACATTTTTGGTAAAGATTTGACTTATTTGCTCAGAATCCCCAAAGATATAGGTGAAAACCTACATGGACAAAAATTTATATCATAAAATTAATAAGTTTTTCAACACTTTAACTACCTTTCGGACATGAAAATATATACAAAAATACATACACACACTTGGTGAAGCCTATATTTGATTTGGCACAGCCGAATATAGCGCTCTTACTTGGTTTAGATTTTATTACAAAAATATTGTATATAAAAAAATGTTTTAAATTCGTTAATAATAAAATAATTATTTTTGCATTTTTTATATTATGAATTAAACATTTGTTTTAATATAAATACAAAATAAATATAATAATTGCGTTGCAAACCCTAACGACAAATATCTTATTATTTATTCTCTACATTATGTTTTTTGTCATTTTCGAAACATACCCATCTCACGACATCTGTTATAGCATTTGTACATTTCATTAAAGTTCTTATGCTTATACACATTATTATCTAAATCCTTTAGGCTTTTACAGTCTTGTCCATAATGACACTTGGTCAGGGTGATAAATAAACAAATCAAATAGAAAAAAAAAACAAACAGAAAAAAGTATAAAAAACATTAAATAAAAATGGTAAAACCATAAAGAAAGGACTCGTTTTGATACACAACATCATCATCACCCGTTTCAACTATAAAGCATACACAGACATTTTAACACACATACTTGTGCTTACCCTTCAAACAATTCCCTTACAAAAAAAAAAATAAATAAATATTAAACCTAATATGATTTTAAAAAAATATTATATTTTTTTTCTTAAAAAAATATTAAACTAAGAATTTTTTTGATAAATTTTTTTTTTTTTTATTACGAACTTTAATTTGTTTTAAGGCAATTATTTTTGGTTTTATTCTGGCTCAAGTTCATTTAAAATTTTTTAGAAATTTTAATTTTTTATTGTGATAATGAATGAAGAACAATTTTTGAAAACTAAGTTTTTGCCGACACTAGCCGAGTGGAATGAATTTTCGAAACCAGCTAAGGATTTCATCATCAGCACTCTTTGATCAGTGGTAAGTGTTGGATGTAAATATAATCTATATATGTCAGGCGACAAGCAATCACCATACCCTCTTTCCTAATAAACTAGAACATAACTTTTTTAATTTATTAATTAAATAATTTTTTTAAACAACAAATTTACTTAACTTTATTTTACTCTTAGTAAGTGCTGTTTTACACTCATTAAGTCAAGTCACGTCAAGTCTGAGTTTTTGGAGAGAGAGGAAAAAACGTATGTACTTCTTTTCATAATCTCTTCCTCTCTCACCTAAAAACTCAGATTGATGTGACTTTACTTGATGAGTGTGAAACAGCACTAATGGCTAAACATCATATAGTGAATGGAAATAGTGACTTTTTAGTCACTACTATTTAAAAATGTAAGCACTTTCATTTGCCAGCAGGGTATATGCTAACATACGTTTGTGATTGTTGGCTGGTTGTTTATTTGGTTGGTTTGTTAAGAGGGGAATAAAGTATAATAATGTGTTGTCTTGTAGTCAACATAAAAAAATAAAATCGAATACCAGTCCAAGATGAAAAATTAAGAACCAAATGAAGAAACAAACGATATACTACAGTATGTACATTTTATGACCTTTTCCGTTTATTTCCCAAGAGGCCGATAAAAAATGAACAATTCCTTTACTCATTCTTGTTACCGCTTTTTTTTCCTTTTTTATTTTTGTCCTGTTTTTTTCATTGTTTTTATCCCATTTAGTGCTGTGTGTCAAAGATTTACTGTTTAAATCCCAGTAACAAAAATCACTTTTTTTATTTTAAACACTTATAATAAAGCAACCAGAACCAATACAATAAAAAGGTCTGTATGTGTAGTTTAAAAAAAGAATGAAAACAAAAACTTAAATCTAAAATAACAACTTGTAAAGCTACATTTGGTCAGACTACTTTTGTTTTGAGTTTTTCTTTTTTAAATTTGACATAGTTTCGAATCTAATAGTTTATTACAGTACAACTTTCAAATGGCCACATTAACATTTTGACATTAAAGTGAAACAATATTTGTTTTCAAACATATCTTCCAAATTGGTTCAAAGATAAAAAAGTCAATTTAACCAAATACGAATGTATTAAATAATTTTTTTTTTAATTAAGAAAAGGAATGTAAAATTCTACATACAAGAACTGATATGCAGACCAGAGCTATATCTTGTGTAAAGTAGTAATTAAAAGAAAACTTATACTGATTTTTTTCAAAACAATATTACTTTTAGTTTTTATATGAATTAGTAGATTTAAAGTTTTGGAAGTTATTATAATTATGTAGGTATTATTATATTAAAGGCACTCGCTTAAGTTAACATTTTTTCTTATTCCTATTTGTTATATAATTTTAATTCTTTAATTATCATAAATACAAATGACCTTATTAATAATCAACAAACTCGGTTTCGTAAAAACCCTTAAGCCATTTGACAAAATCAAAAACTTTTTTTATGAATAAGAATGATAAACCTCGGCTCACTATATCGGCCCCATAAATCAATATATTGAAATTTTTAAAAACCAATCGATATATATCGGCGATAGTTACTATGCATATATCGATGTTTCAATATTTTTTCTTGCAACTTAATTTTGATATTTTTAAACTCTTTTTTTGTATTTTTTGTTATTAATTTAAAAAAAAAAAAATCTTCTCATCACAGTGTCTATCGATTAGACTCTTATAATACTTGTATTGACAGTTACGGCGCGTTTAATTTGATCCCATTTAAGGTATTTGCAAGTCTATAGCAATAACTGTAACTGTCAAGTGTGAACATTGAAATTTGTTATATGCAGTTTCAAAGTTGGGGTGTATTCAGCGCTATCTGTTTAATTGTGCATCATTTGTGGATAATGCGTTGATTACATCGTTTGTTTTGATTTTAACGAATTTTTAGCAAAACATTAATCATGTCAAGTTGTATTTGTCTAGCATTTCACGCCATTTCTTTCTAAAGTCACTGTTGGATATTTAGTTTGTCAGGCTTTCTCGGTGTTTTCAAAAAGAGTTGCTTCAGCGGTATATCTGATAGTGCCCCATAGTAGAAGCCGTCTGACAGGTAACACATCAAACAGAGGGTGCTCACAATGTCAGTATCTGATATTTACTCGGTAAATTCAATCTTTTTCAGCGCCTTACTTTGAAATTTTACCACAAATATAGTTTTCCATATTATATGTAAACCGTTAAAGATCAACAAAACATTACTTTTTTTTTATTATAAAGTTCGCTTTTCCTGTATTTTATAAATTTTGATATATATAAGTGGACCGAAATCGATATTGAAAAAATATCGATATATTTTTTTAATGAAAATAACGTTATTTTTTTATGTTAACCTATAAACATTTTTTATACAAAAGTAGTAATAAATTTGGAAAAATCGCAAAGTAAAATATTGCTTCATACAAATCAAATCAACAAAATGGCTAAAACGCAAAAAAAAATTATAATAAATCCATTTAACTTTATAAAAAAGTGATTTTAAGTTATCAAGGTAAAAACGATGACAGCTGAAGTAATTCTAAAAACGGTAATGGCACTGATAATTCTAATGAATATGGTAACACCAATGCCAATGCTTATACCAATACTAATACTTACGCTTATTCTGTTGCTAATTCTAATTTTAATTACTTTTTGTTGTGTAAAAATATAATTTAGTATAAGAGTATATCGAAACACTTAAATATACATAAATACATATATATACAGTATATGTAAAAAAACTTAGAGTGCATGAATTTAAGTGAACGTAACTAAGTTTGTGTTTGTTTTTTTTTTAACAACATAAATAGCCCAGAATGACATTATAGAGTTATATGTAAGATATACACATTTCATCACATCATCACATGTGAAATAACAAACCATTTTTGTCGTTTCTGTGGTAATTTTGCCAACAATATTCACAACTAGCAAAACTGGCCAAGAACATAGCATGTGGATAAATATACGCATAGAGAAGCAATTTAAATTAAGATATCTTTGCGTACAAAAATCACAGCATATTAATAATATTTTTTATTTATCAAGTAGTTAATTGTATAAGAAATTATATACTTTACTTTAAATTAAAACAAATTTAAGTAAAAAAATAAAATTAAAGGGTGTCTTAAAATTCGTGGAAGGTTATAATTCCATGTGCCAAAAATAAATAAACAAACATTTTTAAAAGCTGATATTTTACGATTAAGACAATGCCTTGTCATAATGTAAAAAGTCTGTTGAAATTTGGAACAGAATCTTTAGTCTTCTAGATATACATACAGGTGACTCCCGATTTACGAAGGCTCGCTTTACGAAATTTCGAGATTACGAACATCATTCATAAATTATAAAATTCGTTATACGAATACGAAATTTCGAGATTACAAACATCATTAATAAATTATAACAAATAATGAAGTTATTATATTATTTTAAAACTAAATATTTTTTTTAATGTAAAATTTCCTTTTTTAATATATATCTAATGTATTTTTTTATCGAATAAATTTCTTTTCTAATTCTGTTATAAATGTTTTTAAAAATAGGGTTTCGTATAACGAACGTTTTGGATACACATCTATGTATTTTTAATACAAACTTATACCAATAAAGATCTCGTTTTACAAATATTTTTAATCCCTGGAATATATTTTCAGTAGAATACCATACTTATATTGAGCTCGCTAAACGAATATTCGATATACGTCCACTTTCACAGAACGTATCCTATTCGTAAATCGGGAGTCACCTGTACTTCTATAATTTTATATCCATGTTATTTGGCCGTGAGGGCGAAATCGTGCTTTCTAAATAACACATCTACTTTTATATTATTGTGTTTTCAGATGTATAATTTAAAGACTAAGTGTATCATTAATTCTGTCATTTAAACAACCTGAAACAACAAATATCGCTGCCCAAGCAACACATATTAACTATTTCACGACTTGCATGGTCGGATTTGGTAAGAAACCTTTTTAGTCATTTTGGTCATATTTATTCCACTTTTGATACATTTCTGATCGCTAGATTGTTAATAAACAGCGAAGCGATGTCGTGCAATGACTCGTTTTTAAATACCTTGCAACGTCATAGCGACGTCAGTTTTAGTCGCAGAACGACTGTCATTTTTCCGACGAAATATGTGCAACATACTTTTAGGCTTTAATAATTGGCAAGTCGTATAATGTACATATATGATTGTATATTTTCCAAAAAACAGCGACTATTATTCGTAAAGTTTTGTCAGTAAAATGTTAAGCATTGCCATATCAACGATTTGTAGCTCTGCATTTTCCATAAATATTAATTGCAAAATATATTTAACAATCACATCCATTTTTGCAAAAAGAAAATAAAAAGGAACTTATACAACCAACTTTAAAGTAATATTAGTCGCTTGAGTCGCTTATTTTATTATTTATTTATACTTAGCCGACCAACATTATAATAAAATCAATCACCTAAATGAAAAGAAAATACCATTTCGTTCCTCTGGTCGATATTGGTTTACTGTTGGTCGTAAAAGTGGCGGTCGGCAAAGTACAGGATTCCTAGTCCCCAAAATGGTTCAAATTTGAATCGAAGCGTGGTCGGTACGACGTCAAATAGGTTGACTGGAGTCGATTTTAGACGTCGCACCGACGTCATTACTAACAATCTGTGTTGCTTGAGTGATTACTTATTTAAAGCCAAATTATTAGTTGGTAAACTATTTTTCAATTTAATCATATGTTTAAATAGATTTTTGTTTTCTGTAGCCACAATTATGTAAGGTTTTATTGGTGAAAAGTTTGTTTTTTTTTTAAAGTTGCCCCCTCTAAGTTTTGTCTATAGTTCCAATAGTAAAAACATAATTTTACAAATAAAAGGTTTGTATATATGTTTAAATATAAATTTGTATATTGTACCCGCTCTTTGTAGGGTTGATATATCCAGAATCTTTTAAGTATGAATTAATTGTAAAAAACTGCAGGATTGTGTATCAAATTCATACAAACAAACGAACAAATGTTATTTTATTCATATTAGGGTATAACTTTTGTAAGTAAAAATTCCATATCATTATTTTATTGACAATATTTTCTAAAAACAGAAAAAGGTTTTCATTAAAAAAAATTTTGTTTTTAATTTTATTTTGAAACTATAAATATGGAAAGCGTAAATCTGTTATACTTGTTATATTTCATTGACATTGCAACTTTTAAAGGCCTTGCATGCATTAAGTTTATATCCCGCTTTCGAATTGTATATCGACTTTATTTCCACGAACGTGAAGAAAATTTAGTAAATTTACGAATATTTGAAGGAAAAAAAGTAAAAAATCATTAAAAAAATATAAGCGGAAGAATAACGTATATTTGACCAGTCTTTTCTATATTTGAGGTGAAGTATCACCGAAAATTCTAGTACAATTTTTAGTGCTACCAAAATACACATGTCAAAAAAAACAAATTTAAAAAAATGAGTTTAAATAAAAATATAAAAAACACCATTTCTAAATATTTTTTTTTCACGCCATGTTTATTTTAATAATCGCAAAAGTCGCAAAAAGTTGTACCCCTAATAAGTTAACATATGGATAAACAAATATATAAGTTCTTTATGTGCGAAAATATTTACCTATAAACAAACATGAGAATTATTTTGTTGCTTTTTTATTTTTTGTTTAACAACGTGTTAAGTATACGTAAACATATACCTCTGTATATGTATGTAAATGAGAATATGTTAGTATTAGTATGGGTATGCGTGTTTGTTTACATGAAACATGTAACTCATATATATTAAAGTTTCTTTAATCCAGAAAACAACGGCAACAAAAAAAGCCAACAACAACTTCGGTTTTACCAACAATACATAAAGGCAACAAACCAAAAAAAAAAAACAAAAAATCAAACAAATAAAAAACATAACATATTTCTACAAAGTCAGTGGTTTTGTTAGCGAGGTTAGATCAAACAAGTTTTAAAACAAAATATTAAAAAAAAAGTAGAACAGAAAATTACAAAAACTCAAGACTAAGAAGAACAACATGCATAAGTGTATTTACATGTTTGTTGCTATAAATATACAATACAATTACATGCTTGCAGGATTAAATATGTACATACATACTTATATACATACATATGGGGATATTTGCATGTGTGCGTGTGTCTGCGTACAGGGATACAAACACAGATGATATTTATGAAAATCTGTGCTTATATTTATGTTCTTAAAATTGTGTACAAGTGTGTTAATTTTTGAATAGCAAGAGCACGCAAGGATAGGAAAAATAAGAAAACTTTTGCAATTTATATCATAAACAGTGTTAGAAAAAAAACCTACAATGCGGTGTACTTTTTTCAATTTTTACTTTACCTTTTATCATATGATTTAAGTTTTAACCTTTAAAACTGATTTTAGAAAGGATTTATAAAACAGCTCAATTTAAGTTTATGGTTGTTTGATACATTGGTAAAAATAAAATTAAAATAAGGTACACACGCCAAATTTTTGTTTATGAATGTTGATCTTTTTGATAAAACAATTAAGTTCTTAACCGAAAATATTAAGAATGAACTTGATTTTTATAAGTAATGGTGTAAACACAATTGGGACGAACGACGTATTTCGCACAACATGACGAATTCGTATGTTGACATTCGTTGCGTAAATTCGTCAACTGAAACACATTTGGAATGACGGAAACAGCTGTGTACGTCATTTCAATTTTTTTAATTTATAAAAAAAAAAAAAATTCTTAATATGAATCAAAGAATTTTTCGTTCGGTTACAAATAATAATATAAAAAGAAAGGAAAAAAGAAATGGTCACTTTCTACCAATTTCTTCGTCGTTCGTCGGCGTAAGAAATAGAAATAAACTTATGTCAAGTTCGTTACGCTTGATGAATTTTAGTCCACGCACTGATTGGGTGCATTTTCATATACACTTATATGTTTTATTTTCTACGACGAATATTCGCAACCGCAACATCCAAACCGCAACAAAAGTTTCTTAACGATATGTTAGAAGTTTTTTGAAATCACTTGTAATAACTAGCTTTTACAAAAAGATTTAAGAAAATCCTAATTATGTTGTTGATTCAAGTTTGATGAAAAAGTAACAGAAATGAATGTACTTCGATAAATCAAACTTTTCGATTTCATATTTATAAAGACTTACTCAGAAAAAAATTCTTTTACTTTTTTAAAAAATTTTGTAAGTATTTTATCCTGGAATATTTATAACATACTCACTTTATCTCGATAAATATGGTGTTTACTAAAAAAATAAACTTTTAAATACGTTACTGGAAAATCGAATATGAAATTTATTTAATATTAAAAAGTTTTTAAGATCGTTGTTAAAATGCTGCTTTTTAACATACAAATTGAACGATGGTTTAAGAATTGTACAGTGGTTGCTTAAAAGATTTTTATATATGTATGTATGTTTGTATAATACAGATCTTGCAGTCGAATTATTCTTTTGTTTTTACAAACTAAAATAATTTAGTGCATTATACATTCTGAAACTAAATTCTGCGGCTGAAACGACAAAATATTACTTTCACTAGTTAATTTGGGGATTGGCAACAATTTTAGCAAATACAGCAAAATCTTTTCTCTCCGTGAAACGAACTTTAAATTAAGCTTTAAAATCTGGTGGATATCTCAATTTATCACCACCAGCATAAGGGACTATATATAATCTAATTATTTCATAGGAGCTATCAACAGATAACATTTGTATGTTTAATAAGCGGCTTTTATTCACTTACAGTTTTTGAATCAGGTAACAATGACAGAAGACAAAGCAGAGATTTTAAACGGTGTTTTTTTATAGAGGTAGAACTTTGAAATGGAATAAAACAATGATGAATTTTTTAAATTAACATGAAATTTACTTTATTCGAAAGATAATCTTCTGGCATTATAATTTTAATATGACTTCTGGCATATGACCGCCACGACTAGCGCAGACTAAGTCTAATCTGGAGGTCCAATTTTCGATGACGTCTTTTAATATTTATGGTGATATATTGACAATAATGCGGCAAATGTTGTCCTCCAAGTGGTCAATCATTTCGGAATTATCGGTGTTAAATCGCACGATTACGGCTCCAAAACGTGAAACTATGCGGTTACCAAATGTTTGCTTCAATAAATCAATTGTGGCACAAGCTGTGTGACATGTTGCGACGTTTTGTTGAAACCACAGCTCCTGATCATCATGGTTGTTCAATTGATGAACGAAAAAGTCAGTAATTATGGCTCTATAGCGGTCACCATTGACTGTTACGTTCTGACCAGCATCGTTTTAAAAAAAGTACGGACCAATGATTCTACCAGCTCATAGAGCACACCAAACAGTCGGTTTTTCTGGATGTAACGGTGTCTCAACATACACTTGAGGATTATCATCACTTCAAATACGGCAATTTTATTTATTGACGTATCCATTTAAACAAAAGTGAGCTTAATCGCTTAACAAAATTCGCTTATGAAAATCTGGATCAACAGCAATCTTGTTTTGGTCCCACTCACCGAATTTGGAAGTGTGCTTAGGCGTCAGTCTATTAATGTTGAAATGCCAAACCAAACTAAACATAAATCAGTTGACAGCTGACAAAATGGCCACCAGTTAAAAAGTGTTGCCAACTTAAAGTTGTATACCTCTATAAAAAACATCCTTTTTATATGAAAGAAGCTTTGTTAGGCCTGCTGTTAATTTCAAATAATTTATTGATTTGATGGACTTAGTTAACCCTTCGTCATACACATGACTCGATTATCACATTCGTAACACATGATTCTGACCAGACCCAGCATATGTTTTTATGTATTTATGTGGAAAATATTAAATTTTTTTGATCTATGTATTATATAACAGTTATATTTAACCTTCTTGTGTATATAAGCATATATTTTATGAACTACTTGAATAATTATAAAAAGTAAAAATTTTAGCTGAATAACAAATAATAATAAAAATTGAGTTTTATAGAATAACTAGATTTTTATAAATAAATAATAGAATAACTAATGTGTGTTTTAAATTTCTTTCGAGCTAAAACGTGTTAAGTACATTTTTGAAAGTTGTTGGAATACTGGACCTTAACATTTTCAACTAAAACAGTGAGTTTTCGAGTTTTTTAATTTAGAATATATGTGGGTTCAGTCAGACCAAATCTGTAACGGATGTGATGTGTACAACAATTTTCATTTGCATACATTTTCTTGGAGGGTACCTGAAGTTTCAAGTCTTTAGCTTAATTATAAATACCTTAAAAATAAATTTAAGCTTTAAAAATGTTTGGCCAGATCCATTTGTATATCAAGGATTAATTTCGTACCATTATTCCGCAATACGTTTAGTGAAAGTTTCTGTTGGTATTTTTATTTTTATTACTTATTGGATTAAAAGTTGCTCATCATTTACTGATGAATATATAACACATTTTCAATTTATTACGTAATTTTGGTCTTGATCCATACCAGATCAAAGAATTTCAATTATTGATTTCAAAATATTTTTAGAGATATTGTTTATTTATTAATAAGCCTACTGCATTTTATTGACCTATAATTGGTTTTAATTTAAGCGCTTATTACCTTTCTGATTTATGTCATGTGTTAGTGTCTTTATTTTTTTATATATTTAAATTTTATAAAAAACTTATGACCATATAATTCATAAATGTATAACAAATTGTTATATTAACCCTATTGTATAAACTTACATGGGATAAGCACATATTCAGGGATGGTTGGCCTTTTTGCAAATATAACTGCAAAAAAATAATTCGGATTTTTTTTTCTTATTTTTCTGATGTAGAAAGGCTGATTTACTTTTAAAGACTTTTTGTATCAAAGAAACAAGCAAATAACATTTAAACAACAAAACAAAATTATATTTATGATTAAAGATTTAAAAATTTCAGTGTTTGTATAGTACATCCAAATTGTCTAAAACATTTGCAATAGCTTTAGCCTTTAGTTATCATTAAATTAAAATCAAAAATTATTTTCAGCTTTACCACTTCATAATAATTTTTTCTTTTTTTATATGGTAAAAAGATTTGGATTTTGTAAGTAAATTGAAAAAAAGGGAATTTTTATTCAATCATTTATAAGGAATTATGAAATAATTCTTAAGTGCCGCAGCTTGCAAATCTCGTCATACGAGTACATCAAACCTTAATAGCTTGCATATAATCTCTATGTAAACATGTTTATGTTTTTTTCAGTTTTTAAAATTTTATATACGTATGTACAAATTTATGTACCAATATATAAGCCGCTCATACAGACGAGTACATGTTATGATGTGCTCATCAATACTGCCACTGAAGAATGCACTACAATCCATTTTTTCCATTACATTTTTCCAGCCCGCAATTTCGCCTCTATCGCTTCATCGTGATTTCTTAATGATAAACTAAATTGTCAGTCAGGCATAAACCGAAACTAATGAAGTGCAAAATTACAATTTAAACCAATTTGTAATTAATTCGATAGAATGGGAAAAAACGATAAAAATGCAAAACGAAAAAATTAAAGATTAAAAAAAAAAACATAAAACAGATACGAACTCAATGAGTTTCTGTTCATATAAAAATATGCAATAATTGTTTCATAATCATTCTCGAGCATTGTATTGTGTTTATCAATGACGACTAAAAGTTTCCCAATTTTATTTAAACCATAATAGTGTTGCCAAGGGTTACTGGTAAAAACGGAGACAATATACTTAAATTGATAATTAAGAAGGCTACATGAAATATATATAGTAACATCAAGTCAAATTTACATATATTTAAGTAATTAAAGATTTGTTTTAAAACTTTTTAATTAAAAATATTACTTTCGCTTGTTGAAGTGAACTATGCATATTAATAGATAATTTATCAGAGAATATTTTAGAAAACTTATCGATATTTCACTTTCTGTTTGAGAAAATTTTGGTCTATGTGTTAATCAACGTACTCTGTGTCCAATTTCATTCACATTGGTTTAGTCGTGATGTCAGGCATAAACAACAACAATATATTTATACATCTGCTTGAATACAATCCATTCATTCTAGATATGCGTAAGGAAAGACTTGGTGAAATGCAGGTCACTCGATCTAATAGAAGTTACTATTCCTTCCAACTTATCTACAACTTGCTGTTGATACTGCAATAAAGATCAATAATTAAGTGGCGTTAAAAGTTTTTTAATATAACAAGTGGCTCCCCGCGATTTATAACTTAATAATGTGTGCTAGTTAAACAGGGATGTATATTACACAATTGTTACTAAAACCAAGAATTTTTTCTTTCCGCGGGAAAATTCTTTGCAGAACTAACGACCCTTAGTTTTTTTGATCGGCTAAATTATTCTACTCCAATCTTAATAAAGCTTGTAGCATTATACGACCATATACGTATGATATTTTAAATTTGTTTTATTAATCATATGTCAAATCCGATAACTTGCCTTGATAATAATATGCATATTCAAACATTAGCAGACAAAATTTCTATTAGACATTCCATTTCCATTAACAGTTTACCACATTTCTACAAAAAAGAGCAATACTTGCTTGATTGCAGACAATCTGCAAAAAACACATCGAATTTTCTCTCTGTCGAAATAAACTCAAGGAAATAGAATTAATTAATCTACACCCAAATTAAACTGCAGCTACAGTAAACATAAAAATAGGAAAAGAAATCTTCACCCTTGCAAAATGGCTTAAATGTCATGGGGGAAAACTTTTGACATTTTTAGTAAGTGATTAAACTCTAAAGGACATGAAGGTAAAGAACATAAAAGCATAACTAAAATTAGCTTTGTCAGTTAGTTTAATTGTTATTTGGTCATTGTTTGTTAAGGTGAAATAATCTTGAACTTTTTAAAAAAATATATTTATTTTTTACAATTTTGTACAACAATAATTAAAAAAAAAAATGTTAAGTAAAAATTATCATTTGAACACTCTCACCAAATAAAATTAAATTTTTTATTTACCAAACCTTTTTCTGAAAGCCAAAAGTTTTTTTTTTTAATTTCAATGCAAAATATGATTTCACATGTGTTTTGGCGTCATTTTATTAAACATTAGTCTTGACAGTTCATATTTGGCAGTCGTAAAGATGAGACGTGGCAAATTTACTATGGAAAAATATTTGGTAAACCAATGTGTTTTAATTGTTAAAACATTTTATCAAAATCGATCATCGATTACTGTGACAATGAGAAAGTGACGTGAAATTTTTGGGAGAAACAACGTGCCAACAAGACGCACTATTTATCGTGTACTGAATGATTTCGAAGAAAGAGGGACTGTAGCTGATAGGCCCAAGCATGGACCACAACGTACTGCAAGATCGGCTGAAAACATTACTGCTGCTTAAGAAAGTGTTCAAAACAATCCATTAACCTCAATTCGACGCCGTGCCTTGAATCTTTAAAGAACAACTTTGGCCAAAATTTTGCACAAGGATTTGCAATTGTTTCTATTTAAGATTCAGTTGACACAAGAGCTTCTTCCAGAAGACCATTAACGACGCCGTACATATGCCAATAGGATGTTACAGCTCGCCCATGACAACCCCGATTTTCATTAAAAAATCATAATGAGTGACAAGACACATTTTCATATAAATAAACAGAATAGTCGGTTCTGGGCAATGGAAAACCCCCAAATTATTCATCAGTTACCTTTGCATCCATTAAAAGTGACAGTCTGGTGTGCAATTTGGTCAGGAGGAGTCTTTGAAACTAAAAACGGCGTAACGGTAAATGTCAATGGGGAGCGATATCGTGATATGATTGAAAACTTTTTAATGCCACAACTGCATGCTTTAGGCTTGATTAACATCGCATACAGCCAGGATTACAATAGAATTACTGCGAGTAATAAAACTTGCCGGCAGACACCCTGTACAAAAAAATATTACGAAAAATTTTTGAAATAAAATTGCATAAGTTGTACTCTGTTCATAAAGTGAATAGCATGTAAAATGTTTCTGCCAATATTTAAGCAACATTTTTTTCAAAGTACGAAATAACATGAGAGGTAGGTTTTTCACGCGAAATCATGTACTGCTCTAGTTACACTTAACACAATATTATGGCTAAATATTTTTCTTGAGAATAAGTAACTGCTCCACTTTACTTAATAGATCACAAAATGCTGAGCTATCCAAATGAAAATTTAAACAATTTGTTGTCTTTTCGCAAGTTATCATATTAAACTAAAGAAATATAATTACAAAATGAATTAAAAATGTATATACATATATACAATATTTTTTGCTTTAATTTAACAAACATCTGATGTTAACCTTTCTTTTCCTTTCTTGTGTCGTCCAATAGATCTTACACAGCAACTACGATATTACCAAGTTTTTGTGCTGCGTCAGAAGCTGTTAATGTTAATTTGTAATCCATTTTTGTATATTTATGAACAAAACACATTAAAAAACAACTTTTTACTTCTCAATATAAAACATACGATCTCTGTTGCATACTTTACGGTAAAAATAAAGAAATTGTTCTTAATCGCTACGAGAGGATATTTTTTGTTGCATGTCAAATTTACGGGCGAAATATCCAATGTTTCTCAACTGTTTTCGTAAATTCGAGTAGAGTACCAGGCTTAACAAGTAAATAAAACAATGAATATTTTATTTTTGAAGGCCACCAAACTGATAACCTTGTCCTTTTCGTATAATTACGAAGAGCAAAGACATTTTTCAAACTTTCTGCTATTCAAAATACGCAGAATCTTTTGTCCGTCTACAAAATACTACATTCTGTAAAAATAAAAATGAATAAAAATTTTTGGGTGCATTAAAAATATAGAATCTTTTTATAACAAATATCCAATATATACTTGTTTAAAGAATAAAACAAAAACGCTAGTTAATTTGAAAAAATTCAGAAATATATATTAAGCTTAAGCTAAACAGTTGCACACTTGCTGTAAAGCAACTTGAAACAGCTCTGCAATTGCGACAAACAGTTTGCCTTGAGTGCAATTAAAAAGGGTTTTAACAGACATCAGCGAAAAGAGTCTTCTGGATTACTAGCACTGAAAAGTGTTTACATCTACTAGAATGCTTTTTAATATTATGAAAGAAGGTTTTTAACAGATCAATATTTCCAAAGAACGTAGAGGCCAGTATTCCTGCAAGATTTCATTGGGCGGCTATAAATTTAATAAATTGCGATAACAACTTAAGTTATACTTAGGTCGAGTGTATATAAATGAGAAAGAGAAATAAAAAATTATAAAAATTTTTTTTTTTAAATTCCTTAGTACAATTATATCTTTAAAACCTACTTTTATTTGTAAACTGTTGCTTTCGGTTTTTATTGCAAATGCCCGATAATTCAGAATAATATCTTAATCACCCTTTAAATGTGAGTCAAACATAATGTTCAAAAGATATATGTGGTCGGTAACTAACTAATTTGCCTTAACGCTTTTGATCGCTCAATACTGATAATGTATTGTGTTTTTACGTTAAGTGGCATACGACTGCAGGTTTTTTTTAATATAAAACAAAATAAATTGCTACAATTAAATAAGCTTAAAGTTGTTAATCAGTATTTATCACACATTTTTTCATACCTAGTAACAAACCTATTTAATTTGCCGTTGTAGTATAAATTATGATCGAAAAGTATACAAAACATAACCACAAAGATGCCTTTACTGTAAAACCATAATTTTTTTTATAACAGGTGAATTATTCAGTAATCACTTAATAAATATAATAAAAAAAACCATTAAAAGCTTCCATCATTAAATCATAAATTAAATTTTTTAAACATATTAAACTTATTTAAACAAAATATACAAACTTTGTATTTTATATCCTTAAATATTTACCGCGTTTTCGTAAAATTGCCCAAACAAAAAAAAAACACTGTAAACATAAAACAAAAGGCTACACAGGAATCCTTCGAAAATATTTGCAATTTTATGGCAGTATTTAAGTACCCATTAAAAAATGAAATATGCAAAGGTGAAGGCTATGATTTGCGTAAATCTTAAATTAAAATAAAAAAAGATTACAACATAAAGTTTACGTTGGTCTTAAAAACAAAGAAGATTTCGATAATTAGACTAAAAGCTTTTTTGAATTTTTCCAAGATAAAAGATAAAACCAATTTGGTAGAGGAACATAAAGAAAAAAAATTAACAACAACAACATCATAGAACCAAACTAGCAAAAAAAAAAAAAGACCAACAAACAAATCAAACAGCGATTTTTTTCCTTTTCATTTGTTTTTCGATTTATTTCTTATACATTTACTTAACACCACCCAGAACATTAAGAGCGAAAAGCAAAAAAAAAACATTAAAAAAATCGGAAAAAATACTTAAAGTAAAATAATTTATCCATGGAAATAACAGCTAGCCATTATAACCATTAACGTGAGACAAACAAATGTCCTTGAATTGAACGCAATACATTTTTACCCTGTAAACATACATACACACTCGCAAAAAAATGCTATGGAACAGGAAACAAAAAGCACAAGTACAACAACAAGAGTAGCAGCTAAAAGATATAACAAATAAAAATATTTATATTAAAAACGGAATAACAAAAAATGGCTATAAAACAAACAATCGCACACACGCATAAACAATACAAAGCAATTAACGAGTGTAAGGGGGGCGTAAGTGAACGACAAAGACACAACAGAGTAACAACAAGAAAAATAAGAAAAGAAATAACGTTTGTTAATGTTAAATATGCAAACAGCAAACAAACAAATAATCATACAGGAAAACATCCCAACTAACTTAAGAAAAATTTATAAGATTAAAAGTTTTTTTTTAATATTTCTCGAAAACTATTTTATTGAAATTTTAAAACTATTTATATGATTTAAAAGTTTAACTACAATAGAAAAAAGAAAACAATATATTTCTATTAATATCGCAAAACATTGTTTCAAAAGAGTTTAAATTGATATAAAAAAGAAAACACAAAAAAAAATTTTTAATATACAAGAAACTGGTTTTATTCGACAAATAATTTTATGGCTCTAATGTTGAAAAATGATTAGCCATGCAGGTTGGCGCTTACATTACTTAATCTGCAGGTAGTTGCTTTACCAATAACGTTTGAAATCAAGAACTTGTTTTTTCTAGTTGATCGGTGAAGCTTAGCGACTTTACATACCTCCAGAGAAAATAATCTTATGGCGTTAAATCACACGAACAAAGTGGCTAATTATCAGGGTTATTTTTGTAAAATTAATCATTAACCAAATGTTCTTTCAGCAAATAAATTGCTTCAAATGCTGTTTTGCACTTGTATCGTCGTACTGAGGCCACGTGTCTGCAATATTAGTATATTTCAATAAAGGCACGAAAAAGTTATTAATTATGAATCTGTACTGCTCACCGTTCACTCTAACATTTTAAACGTCGTATATAAACCAACGATTAAGCCGGACCATGACTCTTTCTGGGTGTAACAGTGCTTCAGCAATTACAACTGCAAAGTGTAGCCAATATAAAATGCACGCAATGACCAATAGATCCCCTGAACGGAAACATGTTATTCATACACAGAAAAAACTAAAAAATTGTTTTATCCCCAAATGAACCAAGAAAAAAATGTTCAAATTTGCACCTATCACCAAAATGATTATCTAACTTACTTAAAATATTAATAATATAATAACAGCGATTTTTTCCAATTATCAAAATTTTAGATTTTAATTAAAAAATAATTAAAAATAATTTAATTTAAACAAGTTGTTAATTGAATTAATCAAAAGGTTAATTGAAAAAATATCAATGTCATTGAAAACGCCATCAAAACATCGTCTCATACGATTGGGTGGTGTGCACAGATCCTTGCTAAGTTAAGTGGTGAGGTGGCCTTTTAAAAAATTTTAGTTCTTTTAATTTCTTCCTCTGCCGGTAATCGAACCGGGGTCCATCGGTTTCAAAGTTCGACGCTCTAACAACTACACCATGCAACCGACAAAAGTATAAAAAGCAAAATCAGTTTTAATATTTTAAAACTTTAATGGTAAAACGACTTTTGTGTTTCGCGGCTGGAAATGGGTTAAACAAGAATTTTTAGTGCTTGATTGAGTCTTTTAAAAAAAATTTTAAACTCTTAAAATTGATCTGTTTCTTTTTTACCCGCAAAATAATAAATTATTTACTTTCAGTTTAAACTGAATATTATATTTTTTTGTAAAAATGTTGTTCACTTAGGTAGTATTTTTTCTATCTTAAATACAATTGAGGAATCCACAAGCTAACTTATGATATCATAATGTCATATGTCCTA
>NDXZ01015677.1:0-10279 GCA_003055125.1 Paykullia maculata
GTCGCTCAAGCTATTTCCGCGGTTAAGGCACGATATAATTCAATTTAATCTAAATAATATATTCTGTAATAACGTTATATCGAATACAAGTAGCAGTCCCGCTTAAAAGGTTTCTCCTTGGAAGAAATACAGTCCATTTATACTGCGAGCTCAAAATTCTCACTTAAAATATACAAATAATAATACATTAAATTAGGGTGCCTCAGTTCAAAGAGATTTTTTAAGAAGAAAAAGCAAATTATTTTATATGAGTAAAGTCTGATAAAAAAGCTAAAAAAAATGATCAGCTGGTTAGCTGAGGCACCAAAAAATTGTTTTGTAATTTTTATTTAATTTGATTTTATACTTTCATTCTAAACAAAATACTGTCAATTAAAAAGGACTCTTTGATACGAAAAAAGAAAGGTCGAAAACTACCAGTCGACTGTTTTGCATTGCTAGAGTCTAGAGTAAAGGTTTGTAGTAGCGATTGACTCAGTGTTAGCCTGAAACCTCTCTATACTAATTAGAATATCACTAGGCAACAAAAGAGGTCAAAAAAGCACATATTATAGAGGTCTGCACCGAGATTCCTTCTCCAGATATTTATACATATATATTTTTGTTTAAATTAAATGGTTTTTTTTAACTCATCATTTATGTAAGCATTTTTTAAGATCCTTATTAAAATGCTACCAAAGAAAAACAGTAACACCTTTGGTATTCAAAATCATATTAATATTTTTTAACATTAATTTTGGTTTCTCAATAGAAGTGCCATTCACTATTATATATTAATAATATTTTTTATGAAAATTTTGCTTCTATTATTGATCTTTATATCAAACCATAAATCATAATTAAAGTTTCTTTAACTAAAAAAGAAATAAAAGTAACTGACGAAAACAAGTCTTTACTGTGTATTTAGGTATTTGATTAAAACTTCGTTTTTATTTAGTTTTTTTTTTATACCGCCACAAAAAATTTATGTATGGCCGGTACATTCAGTTTGTCCGTTTGTAACACATTGAAATATTTGTTTAAAATTACAATTTAATGTTCTTAGTTTTTTTTATGCAACTAAGGAACTATAGCCATGTTTGTGATTATACACTAGAAATGTTACACAAGGCATTCAAAATTGGACTAATAATGCAAAAAACTTGGCTATGTCTGTTGCTGTCTAACGAAATTTGCTAGCAACAATAACAATACGTTATTGCAAATTTATGAAATTAATTTGTTTGAAAACTTGAATCTTTATAAAACCTAAAGAAATACATAAACGACTTTGTATTTCATACATATGGTAATATAACTCCTCAAATATAAAATGTGTATGACACGTCCATAAAGCGTTTTTCTTAATTACAAATTGTAAGCTAAAATGCAAAAAAGGCGTAGCTAACAACAAATTCAAAATCGAGTTTTTGATTGATTATTATTTATAACATTAAACTACATATCTTGACACTGATTTTTACACTTCTGCGATCAAAATGACGCTTTTATTAACAAACAACAAGGGGACGGAACTACAAGTTTCATTTAATTTTAAAAAGTTGTTTGCTTCTCCTGTAAAATTATATTTTTGTTAGTTAAGCCACTTTGCATTTTCGATAATGAAATATTTCTTCCTTTTTATTTTATGCATATAAATTTAATATTGTTGGTGCTTTTATCAAATTGTATACAGCCGACTGTAGTTTACTTGTTCTTTCACTTTTAAAGTTTGTTTCTTTTCTTTCGATATTTATAAAGAAATAAGGAAAAGTAAGTAGCAATGATTTTTAGAAACTATTAAAATAAAATTACGGTTGAGTAAAATTTTTAAGTAGCCAATCATTTTTGGTGTTTATATTGCTGACACCATGTTGACTTTTCCCTGACTAGTTTAAACAAAAGTAACAAAAAGTTTTCTTCAGCTACTTTTATAAAAACACTCTCTTTCTATTGCAAAAACATTTTCACACACACACATAATTTGAGCATCAAAATGAGGAGAAAAACTTAGAGTTACTCTCAAGCGGGAATATTATGGCAGTTCAGTATTAGTGGGAACAACATGCTAGCCGTTCCTATTCATCTCATGCAATAACCAGTTCCTAACCCCAATGGCTTTATTTTTCGATTTTTACCCAGATTTTGCCAATGATTCTCCGAGTGTAATTGCGTTTCAATAACGACAATTCGTTTTATTGTCACAGAATTTAACCAAAAATGTTTTGCGAAATAAATGTTAACAATTGGCAATCATTATTTTGGCTTAAGTCAATTCTTCGAGAATTTCCAGACAGCCAGAACAACCAAGATGTATTAATTTTGCTTCAATTTAAGGTTATTCATTTTTAAAATATACTCCTTAGCATATGAAAAAAATTCTATTCGTTCTATACATTTACTTATGTAATAAAACGTTGCAATACTTTCCTTATATTCACAATAAAATTTTAATAAATTGTTAAAATTGTTTTGAATATCGGGGTTTATTTTAAGAAATATATTTATGAGGTCTTTATTTATGGAAAATCTTATAATAAATATTTAAATAATTTTTAACAATTTAAAACTGAATTAATTTTGGTGCCAACTGTACTCTCTTTGGTTGTGGTAGTAAAGTAAATAAGCATTTTAACTTAGTACTTAAGTTAAATGAAACAAAACTATATACCAATAGTTTAACTGTAAAATAAGAATTTTATTAAAATTTTTTTGCTATGATTAAAACTAGAAAAGTAAGGAAAACTTTACTTTTTTTCTTGGTATGTACGTAGAAAATGAAAACATTTACCATAGTGACATATATTCTCCATGTTTTTTTTCGCAACTGGCTTTTAAATTATTAAAACTGCGTGTTTGTATATTATTTTTCCATAGAAAAATAAATCTTATATATAACTTAAATTATTTATAGTTGTTGTTGTTGTGCTTGTAAATTTTCTATTCTAAACTTTTTTAAATATGCTTTAAGCATTTGAAACATAAAGCTGACAAAAAAAAGTACATACACAGTACTTTACTAACGAGTGGCTCTTTGCAATAAAGACATCAAATTGCAACATAGTGGGTAAGAGCTCAGTAGTTAACTGATATAAACGCATAAACAAAAAAGAAAGAGTTTAAAAAGTGGTCCATACACGTTCACAGTTATCTGTTTTATTGTAAAAGTAGACACTTGTTAACGAAAAAAAAACGCATACGAAATCAAAAGTGGCCATGTGCTGTAGTTTTTTCTTAACAATTACAAGCTTTTATCAGGAAGGTCACTGCAAAGGCACGGATATACCGAAAATGAAAGTTGACAAATATTGGCCTGAGACATACTTTTTGTTCTCTTATAGACTTAAGAAATTACATATGAGTTGCAAAAGTAACATGTCATATATTAAACACATGTCGCTACAAACCACCAAAAGCTGTCCTTGATAATTTGTTTAACTGGTCATCTCTGTTTTCTGTATGTGCCATTCTGGTTGAAGTAGAAAATAAACGGACAAGCAGACAAACAATGTACAAGTGTTCTGCACTGAACGAAACAATATTAAAAACAGTTAAGGGCAAAATAAAACGAATTCGAGAAGTACTTTATTAGTATATACCGAATGTTTTTTGCACTTTACCAATTGTCCATTAAAGTATTCGTATTGGTTGTTTAATGGATAAGCATTTTTAATACATTAAACATAAGTGACAATATATATAAATAGTGCTTTTTTAACGTAATAACGCCCAACTGTTAATCAATTTTAAGATCTTGTACTCCATTATATTCTGTGTAGTTTGGTTTGTCAATTCATAACAAATAAACTAACGCCAAAACAACGCTTGCATATTATGCGAATTTCTTCCAAAGGTCATGGTGCAGTTTATTATAGTGCGCTACAGTCGACGTTCGAAAAAACAATTACTGTTGAAAAACGACGTTTTACGGTGGACTTAAATAAGTCGATTCGCCATCGTAAGCAGCAGTTGGAACTGTGTCAAGCTTTAACTTATAGTGAATACTTTTAATCACTAGCGTAGGGCATAAAAATAACAACAACAATATGAAGTATTTGTAAAAGCAGCAGCATAATGATAACAGCAGCAACAACAACCACTAAATAAATGGATTGTTTTGCTCGTTGCTGGTTTATTTTTCAGTTAGTTTTGTAATGCGCTCAAGTATAAAATATACAACTCAAGCGTGTTTGTTTATTTGTTTCAATGCTGTTGCTTTTCCTTCATCTTTACTTTTGTTGTGTATTTTTTATTATAATTTTAAACAACGTCAAGAAATAAAAGTTGCATATGTACATATAATTTAAAAAAATGCAACCATCATATTTTTAAGGAAATATTTAAAATAAATAAAAATCTTTTTGCAAGCGAAGATTTATTTAAAGAAATTTAAATAATTGCAAATAGTTCTGGTACCGCATTTTAAAATTGTTACTTAAAAAAAGATTTTTTTTTTTAAATATTTGTTCACCTTACCTATAGGGCTCACAGTGGTTTCAATGACAAGTTTAGCGCGAAAAAATTAGTTTTTCCGATGGCACAAATATTAAAAATTTGTATAGTTTTTCAACGACAAATACCCGACGTGCATAATGGTATACAATTTTTTTGTATATTTGCAATGATATTACTACAATAAGGTTCAACCACAAATAATTGTTTTATTTTGTTTTTAATAAAAAACCAATCGATAATATAAGAGTGCTTTTAAAAGCTTGTAAAATAGAGGGAAAACATTTTCTGCAATATTTGTTGGCTTTATTAATACAAATGAGGGATGTGTTTTTCTAAAATTTTGATGTGACGTTGATTCAGCATTCCGTTTAGGCAAAAAATGTATGAAAATTTAAATGCTTTCGTTAAATTTTTTCCTGTATTGTAACTTGTGTTAAACTTTTAAATGTGAATAGAAAAATAGAAAATGATAAAGATGGTGACTATAAAAATAAACTAAAGCAAACAGTTTGAAATTTCGTTGTCAAACTGTCAAAAAAGTTGACGCTTTTACATCAAAGAAAGAGTTTTTAGAGTCTTTCCCTAATGTTGGTTCAATAATATTTTTTGCATTTTCTAGTGAAACCTCGTCGAAGATTTTGGAGTTAGCCGACAGAACATCAACAACGAAACAGGAATGACCTTCTAAACCATTTTTATAAGGAGCATAACTACTGAAACAATCGAAAAAGTAAGTCTTTTGTAAACACTTGCTCCCCAGAAGAGTTAACGTTTGCTGCTGCAAGCGTCTTTATAAACCATTGATGTTTCTCCAAAAAGGCTTCTTAAAATACTAAAAATGCTATCTAAAAGACTAATACCTTATAGCAGTGAAGAAGCGTTGGCGATGTTCTTTAATAGCAAATACTCTTAAAATTAATGGATCATTGTGTTTTCTTATCAAATTGTTATTTTTTTTGTTTCCAGTGAATATTTAAGCAGAGTGACTAAACAAAAAACACAAATTAACACATAATAAGATCAATGATTGTTTAATATAATATAATTAAATGCGCCAATTTTTGGCGTAAGGTCGTGCCTTACAAAGTCATTTGCTCGTACAAATGTGTATGCGTCTAGGTACTGCTAAAAATAAGTTATGATTATTTTTGTGGCTAATTTGGAACCACTGTAGGGCTGTCGCAAGAAGTTACTTTTAAAATGTGCATTAAGCGTTCCTTTTTTTTTAATTTAATAAAAATAAAAAAATTTGTATATGTTTTTTATTTAATATTCTTTAATTTAAATTTATACCTGATTCCAATTTTTTTTTATTTTTGTATATATTTTTTGCGTCTTTCATATCTGTTGTGTTTGACTTAATGACAATCAAGTAATAAAGTAAAATATAGTTCAGCATTTTAATTCAGTTTTAGTTTTATAAATGGACACACAGACGTTGAGAAGTACAAACATTATTTATGTGTATGTACATATATACATATGTATTAACACAGAATTTAAGTGACAAACAGAGATGACATGTTTGCTCTTTTTGCATTTCATTGGGTGCTTTTTGGGGCTAAGAACCGAAAAAGCACTTGTTAATATGTTTGCGTATTTAATTTAAAAAAAAAACGCTATATTAGACTTTTTTGTGTAAATAAATAAATAAATAAATAAATAAAATTTCACAATATTTCTTTTCAAAAGCAGCAATAAATTTTTGGGAAACAGTAATTGGTTTTATTTTCATTTAAAAATTGTTATAATATTTTTTTTAAATATTTTAAAAACTGACATAGGATTTCGAGATATATATTTAAATTTATATATTATTAAAAAAGCTAGATTGTGAAATCTTAACAAATTGCACGTAATTAAAATTTTAAGAGACTTTTTAAAGATCATTGACATCACTAGTGACCAAAAGAAACTTTTGTGTATAAATATTGCTATTTAAATGTGTGTAAAAGCGTGTTGTTGCGGATGTGTGTATGCGTGTGTTTTGTTGTGTATTATTTGTATTGCGTATTTTTGCTTTGTGCTCCCTGTGTAAAATGCATCAGTGACCACAAAAACCATGTTAACCAATTTAACATTTAATTTTGATGTTGACAAAATGTATTATCCAAGCGATGTCAGCTGCTGTTTTACCAACTCTACACTTTAATTTTTTCATAACAATTTTTTTCCTACGGTTTGTGTTTATTTATTTAATAAAATGAAAGTTAATTTAATGTTCATGTTTTTTCTTTTGTTTACCTTCTTCTTTTGTTTGAAAAAAAAAATAAATTTAATAAAAACGGTCAAAGTCCGATAAAATGAACACCACTTTATTGAATTTGCGATAATTTAATTGGGGTAATTTTTTAAATAATATATGTTAAAAAACGAAAAAATGATTAAACAAGCTGAAACAATATATGTATATAAAACCATAGAAAGAAACAAGTATTGCAGCTTAATATCTTACAAAACTATTATTTTTTAAGGAAACTGAGCCTTAAAAACACTTATAAAAGACATTAATCTGTATTTTACGGTCTTACCCTTTTATTCATAACAAATTTTTAAACTCTATAAAAGGTTTTTTTAAAAATTTTTATGCAAAATTTTGTTTTTTTATTTGTTTGTTTAAATATGGGGGTAAGTCTTTATTGATTTTTAAATTTACTCGAGTTCAAGAAATGTAGAACAAAATTTCAAAACAAACTGTTTTAAATAAATCTTTTCTAAATTTAAAAATCTATACATATATACTTATAAAATAGTAAGGTGACTGATTGATTGATTCATCATCGCACAGCCCAAACGGATAGAGCTAGAGACTTGAAATTTGGACTGTGTATTACTCTCACGTTGTATAGATTCACTAAGAAGGGGTTTTTGGAAACTCAAATATTTAGGGGGTAAAAAAGGGTAAAAACGGGAAAAATCGTTAACCTTATATCTACTTAACTAGACAAGATACAAACAAAATTTAATTGTATTCTACCTAAAAAATAAGCGGACAGGTGTCTGGAACTTTTTTTTAAATTCGAAGGCCTAGAGGGTTAAAAAGGGGTAAAAATTATATTTTGGTACTTTTTTGGGGCCCTTATAACTTATAAAGTAATAAACATAGAGACATAATTTAAGCTACGTTTGTTACTTCTCTAAAAATAAAGAATATTTTTTCGGTACTTTTTTGAAATTTAAACGTATTAGGATAAAAAGGGGAAAAAACGGGAAGGAAAAAACTGATCCGATTTGAATAAAATTTACGTGATAGAAAAAGGGACAACTTTGAGTTACTTAATTGGGCAAGCGAAGCAGACCGGGTCCATCTAGTTATTTATAATTAAGGCATTGGTTGGTAAGCAAATATTAACTTCTTATTGCTGATTGCAACTTAATTTAAGTTCTAGTCACCAACGCTTCCTTTTTTGCAATAATAAAAATGCTATTTCTAGTTGTAAACAAATATGCAGCAATAAGATAAAAATGCAACCCAAATTATGCGGCAAAATTGTTAAAGTATTTGGTTTAAGTTTTACTTAACAATTATTAAGTAATAAAAGCCTTAGGTTATCATAAATTGTATTTTCTTAAGCCAATTTAGCTAACAAAAGATCATTACTAGACCCAAACTATTGCAAGCAGCAGCATGAAATATACCATATATCAAGTCATATCTTGGCAACAAAAATATTATAACTTTGTAACAAAAAATAATTTTTCCGTGAGTCGGTAATTGATTTATATCATTTTCTGTTTGCTTCCTAAAGCATATCATTAACAAGCGCATTCTTTTCGTTTAAGCTATTTTCGCCTGTAAAAATTTTGAATCTAATTTTGAAAAACTTAAAAAAGCTCCAACTAAATATAATGGAACAAAACGAGGTTTTGTATTATTTACTCAAAAAACATTAAAATCCTGAAAGGTTCCTGCATTATCTCCCAGTTGGTTCTGAAAGCTTGAAGATGATTTTCGGAACAAGACCTAAAATTCGAGAAAAGCTAAAAATTACGCCGTTTTAAGAATTTGCATTTTAAGTCAAGTTTTACATTAACTAATTACCTAAAGTTGACCAAGAGTAAAATTTCAATGCCCCAAAAAACCAGAGATTTTTAATTTCTATTATTTGCATTTAAAATAAAGTTTACAAATTTGTTTCTTTTTCAAAGTCATGAATAAAATAAAATTCCTTTTTTCTCTCTCTTTAAATAGAAAAAACTTCTTATCCTCTTTGTGCGTGCTTATTTACATTCACACGTATATGTATAAGTTGGTGTGTGTGTGTGTGAATGTTTGAAAATTCTATTCGAAATTAAAATGTTTTTCTTTTACCATTCATTTGTGTGACCACAAAATTGACTGACCATTTGCAGTTTTCTTTTTATGTTCGGATATTTACGTATATAAAAGTACATACATACATATGTAAATGTATATCAAGGATAACAGGTTTGTTGAAATGTTTGCACACGTAGTCAAATTTGTTTTATACTACTAATACTTTCAAACAACATTGTTTAGTTTACTACTTAACTTTAATACTTCCAATAACAACAGCAATAACAACAGAAAATAAAAGTGTAATAACCGAAAAACTCCGGCACACATTGTTGCATTTAAGTTGATAAAGTCAAAAAACAACATCAACAAACAAGTTGTGGGTTTTTTCTTTTTTATTTTGCTGAATTTTAACGTGAACATTATGGATGACAAACATAAAATACAGGTCATGAATAATCAGGTTTTATTTCGGTAAAGGAAGTTGGACTTATATATATAATGCCTTTTGAAACTAAATTTTAATCCAAAAAGTAGTCAATATACAACCTTAAACACTAATATATATAATTTTTTTTATTAAAAGTTTTACTGCTTGGCCCACAAATGCGAACGATATTTTCGTTTCGAATAAATATATTTCAAACAAAAACAAATTTTAACTTTTTGTTTTTGTTTGAAATATATTTATTCGAAACGAAAATATCGTTCGCATTTGTGGGCCAGGCAGTAAATGTAAAACAGCATTAGTATCATCATCAAGAGGCGAAAAAAAATTTAAAAAAAATAGTGAAATTAATAAAGACAAACACAATATACTCAATGCTTTTTTATTGCTTACAATTTTAAGAATCCAAAATGTATAAATTTTTTAATATTCAAAATCAAAAATATTTATATTAACAAATTTTGTTTGCCACTGCCATATCGCTTAACAGGTTAGTTTGAATTGATTATAAGAGCTTATCTTAATTCTTTTAGTTTGATATTAAATCACTAAATTTTTTTTAAAGCAAATTCTGGGAACTTAATTAATCCTAGATTTGTAACTTAAAAAAATGACAAATTTTAAAGCTGTTCCTATTTGGCAACCCTTATACGACACATAACAAATAAACTAAATATTTGTATTTGCAACAAACTATGTTTACAGCCATACAGCATGAATGTTGACAGCTGTGTGGTAACTTTAAACTAAAAATATGACAAGAAACAATAAAGGTTACAAAATTCTATGTGTCAGCAAAATTTATATTAAAATTTTTATTTTCAGTAAAAAAAACTCTAAAAATTGTAAAGTTTCTGTTTAAAAGCAGTTAGAGTAACTTAAATAGCAACAATAGTTGCTAATTGCGATTTGTGGCACAATTAGAAGTTTTGTGGTTAATTTAGATGTTTTTTTAAATTTTGTGGAAGAAAAACTGTAAGCTTTTGAATTGGTAAAATGTTTTTTAAGTTAGTAACAGTCTTACCTAAATTAGAGCGTAAAACGTTGCGTTGAATGGCGTCTAGTGTTAACGCCGAAGTGACCTACCTTAATAAGAGCGTAAAATTGTGTCAAGAACAGTAATGTTAACTTAACTTTTA
>NDXZ01015678.1:0-15099 GCA_003055125.1 Paykullia maculata
ATGGTTAACTAAATATATTTTATAATAGTGCATCAACACCCAAAGTTATTTGCACGTCAATTTTTTAAAAAATATATTATATGATGAGATATCATATATGTATATATATGTAGCATTCATTTAATACCTATTAGGAAATAATTTTATTTCAATAATTGGCATTAAAAAATATAATAAAATGATTTTTTAAATCTATGAACAATAACTAGTGAAAGCATCCTGAGTCTTTTACAACAAAACAAAAACATTTTTATTTTTATCTTTCTTTTAATTGCTGATAAATATTTCAATCTGACAGCTTAAGAATCTGCACAAAAAATACATCTCTTAATACTTTTAAGCCACAAATTTAATTATCGCCCAAAATCTTATTAAGGATTAAAGTTTTGTTTAAAAGAGAACAAGAAGAAACATGTTGCATTTAAAATATATTTTTTGTATTGAAAAAATCTTAAAATGCCAACAGCACCTAAATGCTTTTGCTCAACGAATATTTCAATTGATTGATTGCATGCTTTTGTATCCGATATATATGTGTGTATATGAAAAAAAGCTGGATTAAAACATTTGGATAAGGACATTTGCTTAATATTCCCTGTAGCAACATTCACAGTACTGACAACAACTACAATAAAACTTCAATAATCACCAATTCCCACCATGTTAATCAATGCAAGAGTTGCATGGTTGGCTGGTTGATGTTATATGGCCAAAAGGTAATCTGGGACATATAACTGGCAGCTTTAATTAAATATTTTCTTAAACAATTGTCCATGGATTTCAATACGTCGAAAATAAGTTTTTTGCTGGAACTTTTCTTCCCACTTGATGTTTTTCTATTAAGAAAATTACTTGACATATTAAAGTTGAGTGCTGATGTGTTTGTTCTCTTCTCTTTATGCTTTTATGCTGCAACTGCTTTATTTAATGGATATGTGGGCGTGCATTTAATAAACTTATTTTTAAAGTTGATTTTCTACAAACGAATTCCTGAAATAAATTAGATTTTCAAGGAAATTAAAGTAAATATTTTTTTTGAACCAAAAATAAAGCTTGTAGGTGTAAGATAGTTTGAGCAAGTTTAGAAAAATCAAAACATATCGATTTTTATTATCTGCATAAAATTTAAATTTATGGAAAATTATTTTTGTTAAAGCGAATATCATGCAGTACAATATAAACTAACCTACTTGATAAGTATATTTTTTTTCTTTGTAATTAAGCACAAATTCTTTCTCGCAATTATTTTTTGTTATTCCCAGTTTAAAACACATTGATATATAGATTTTATATGCAAATTTTTCCCACTTCAATTTTGCTCAGAGACATATTTCAGTTTAAAAAAAGATTTATTTAGATTATGATTTGCAAACAAAGAGAAAAATTAACAAACAACATCTTAAGGGAATAAAAAACAACCAATATATTCCAAGGCAGACACTTAGAAACACAGTCCATGTGCAAGTATAAAGAAAATATGGAAATTTCATACAAAATCAATATGTTTGTAAATACAACACAAGTACTTACTCACATCATACACGTTATGCTTAAAATAATTCTCACAATACTCTTTCTATATCGACTTAACAACTTTTATATTTATATGCATATTTGTTTGTGTTTTTTTCGTGTGCATAAATAAAAAGGTTAAGTAAAAGACGTTTCTTTTTATTGAGCGTATGACGCGTAGCAATTTTTTTTTGTTTTTTTGGGAAAAAATCAATAAAAAATATAGTTGTATAATCAGACGATAATTTTTAAAATGTAAGAAAAAACTAACTGAAACAAATTGAAAAAGAATTTATGCAAATATATTGAAATAAAAAGTTTTGCTTATTGTAAGTAAAGGGAGGAAAATACTTACTTTAAAAGGAAAGAAGTTAACGAAGCTCAAAATGTCAAATTATTAAAGGGTTGCTACACAAAAATTTTAAGTGTGATTAGTCATATTCTAATCTTTCTGCAGTAAAAGTATAATCGCAATATGGTTCGAATTAGTCATTGTCTAGCAATAGTATGATCATAGTCTAGTCATAAATAGACCTAGAACTGAACAGAGCTTAAAACCAGAAACGAACTTAAACTGAACAAGAACTCTGATTAAATTTAATTAGTACTTTCTGGGGCCGAATTAGGGATCGAGTAAAATTTTTCGTAATTTTTGATTTGATATCCAGTAAGTGCCATCGAAATTTCAGATGATACGAGTGCTTGCTTAGCTCTGACATATCTGACACACACTGGTTAAAAGGCCAGCTGCACCGTTGGTAGGAATGCAGTAGACATATGCATGCCCTTCATAATGTAGCTCGAAAATAATAAAATTGAATGCCTCCTTTAAACTCTAAAAAATTTATGAACCTTAAACAAAACAAGATTTCTAAGGAAAATGTGATAGAATGATGTATTTTCTTACACAGTAGCTGGTACGGACAATGGATTACTATAGCTTTGTATTTCTCTTTTAAATTTATAGTATGAAATTTATGTTTTGAGTAAAATACAATATATTATATTATACAAATCTAAAAAAAAAAAACAGCCAACAAGTATGCTTCATTTAAAAAAAAAAAAAACATGTATTACAATCTAAAAAAAATGTTGTACATTTTATTTTAGTTTCGATACGTGAGTTATCGAATGCAACGTAACGAAATTTTATTCAATACGAAAGGTTATTCGATCACGAGTGGCATAATTTGGCCCTTGGTTTTGACTTACTTCTTGGTATACAAAAATAATAGAACTGATCTAATTTCTTAGGAATATTTTGTTGCAAGCCAAAATCGTCCATATCAATGAATGTATCTGGTTTTTCATGACCTTTTGCTATTCTTACAATATTCAGAGTTTTCTGTCAAGTTGGTTTTTATCTTCATTGTACAAAGCAACCGTTTTTTGGGGTTGACAGTATTTAAACGCTTGTACACATAGAAGCTTTCTATACAAACAGCCGAAGCTAATTTTAGCTTTCTTTATCTAAAACACCGCTTTGTTTTTTCCAAATATATTAACTTATTAGTTACATCCCAGCAAAAAAATCGTAATTTAAAAACCGTAAGTAAAGCAAGTGCATACCTACTACTTCTCTTATTGCCTTTTTGAACTATTAGCTTACAAAAAGTGATGTGCAAAATAAATATATTCAGCAGTTTCTTCAAAAAGATCATTTAAGATCTCTAAAGCAATGTCATACAAAAAACATGTTATCTTTTTTTTTAAGAAGGAAAAGCTATTCACAACTGCACTCTACCTTAAAAAGCTGCTTCCGAGGAGGCATAATTTTGTGTTGGTATGTTTTACCATTTTGTGCCACTAAATTGGCCCTGTAAGACTAATTTTTGCTTCTTTACAATTTTATACCACGATTACGATTTACCAACTCGAATTCAGTTAAAATTATACAATTTCTGTTGGTGCGATTGACAAAAAATTAAAAAAAATTTACAACTCAGCATCTATTTTGTTAAGAAAAAAGGAAAGCGGTAAACTAAAATGTTTTTTTTTCTGTCACACGATCATTGACTGGCTAATCATCTTTCGAATTTTCTGTTTTTAGGCTGGCAACATCAATACAATTTCAATTGGAGTTAGTTGTAATTCGTAGTTCCAGAAAAAGTTGTTTTAAAGACAAGTTATTCCTGAGTCAAGTTAGAAACCTTAATAGGGACATTAAAGCCTATAGTACTTGCCTTGACATTTCGAATTTGCGTTGAGTTAGAAGGACTCTTTACACTATATAAAACATAGCTGCTCACTAAATTGAAATAATCGCATATAAAGCATTTAAAATATTTTTTATTTTTAATTATAACTAAATTTAATTTTTTTTAAAGTTTTATTACTTACTTATTTACAGAAATAACTACGTGGGCATCAATATTCATCAAATTGAATTCCTTAAATAAACAATATAAAAATAATAATATTATTAAAAATATACTTTCAATATAAAAATTTTTTTTCATCTAACTTTTGTTAAAATGGAATATTTTGCCACCACAAAATTTAAAACTTAATTGAAATATTTTTCGCTTTCTAATTCAGAGTAGGGATTTCCCCATGTTATTAGTATTCAATGGCTTTAAGCACACCTGTCGTTTGTTCTTACGAACATTGATTTTATATGCAACTGACATACAAGCCGTTTGTGCTTGTTCAATTTATATTAAACACACAACAATAACAACTACAGGTAAAGAAAACAAATATAAAAGAAACCAAAAACAAGAAAAAATAAAAATTCAACAAAAAACACAAAAACACTCAAACACTGTTCAATACTTTGAAATCATGTAGTGGCAACAGCAGTAGTCCCTATAAGTGTCAGCAAAAAGAAACAACAAAAAAAACTCTGATGATGATGATGTTGGTGCTGCCAAAGATACATCTAAATATGTACAAGTAGGTTTTCATGTTGGTGTTAAGGTAAAATCATAAAAAATCATTGATATAAAAAAAATATTGCCGATGTCGAGAAAAAAAAGAAGAAGTATACAGAAAAAAGGCAACAACAAAAAACAATCAGCAAATACAAATGTATGTTTTAACCTATACAATAAACAATAAACATATAAATATATTTATATGTCTTTTGACAATGTTAAGAATCCTAAAAAGTACAAGAACATTTATTGTTAAAATAAAAGCAGACAATTTTTTTAGCAAAATATATGTTTGGAAGTAAAAAAGTAAAGAAAAAATCGTTACAGAAATGAAACCCAACAAAGAGAAAATATTTGTTGATGTACAATTTAAGTTTATTGTGTTTGGGAAAAATTTCTTTTATATTGTAAAATATAAATTGGTGTGATTTTGTAAAGAATCACTACAATATTTTTGGTTTTTTATTTTGATATTGTACAACAAAAAAGATATCAAGACGAAAATGGCAGGTGTTTTAGTAAAGAGTGGATAGAGGGACTGCTTAACAAATGTTTATATATTTGTTCGTATGTTTTATTAAACAAATAGTCGGATCTATATTTAAAATTTAAAGTATCTTTATGAAAGAAAACTATATTATGCCAAATTGTTTGGGAAAGGTAAGGATTTGACGAATAAGTCCAATATGTTAATATATTTCTGTAATAAAACTCCTAAAAGATCTTGTCTGTAAACAAAGTATTTCCTTTAAATTACTTATTGATATACTTTCTTTACTTGTGTATTCATTAAAAGATTAGATAAGTATTTATATGTTATACTTAAAGTTTTTTATTAACTTTTTTCTTTTCAAACATTAAGGTTTGCTTATAGTAATAAATGAGATATAATGAAGTCTTCTAAGAAATAGCTACGTTTTATAAGTGCAAAATCAAGTTATTTGTTTAAAAAAATTATTTTAAAAATAGATAAAACAAAAATGAAGTGAATTAAAATTCCAAAGGAGTCTCAAAAACAAATATAGTGAAATGGTTTTAAAATATTGTTTATTTCTATTTGATTTTTCATCTTTGTTTTAAACAAATCTTTGATTTTTCGGAAAAGTGAAAGAAATTTTAAAGTTAAAAATTTAATATAAAATAAACCCAAGCAACACAAATTGGTCATAACGACGCTTTGACGTCTTACCGACAACGCTATGACTTAAATTTAAACCTTTTTGGGGAATAATAATCCTGTACTTTGCCGACCGCCACTTTAACGACCACTTTAACAGTGTACCAATAACAACCTGAGGAATAAAATGGTAATTTGTTTCCATTTAGGTCAGCTAAATATAAATAAATAATAAAATAAATATTTCTTGAGCGACTGATACTACATTAAAATTGGTCGGATAAGTTCTTTTTTATATTTTCTTTTTGCAAATCTATACAAAAATGGATGCGAGTATTAAACAACTCGCTGCAATTAGAATTTATGGAAAATGCAGAACTTCTAATTGTTAAAACGGAAATACTAAAAATTTTACTGATAAAATTTTATGTTCTACTTCGAAAAAATAACACGCCCCAATAAAAATTTCATATTCTCAGAAAAATATTATTTTAATTACTTAAATTTTTTTTTTTCAGAAACATTTATTTTCACCAAAAATATTTTTTTTTATAATATATGCAAAATTATTCATTCTGGCGTCTTAAATTGCATTAAAAAATATATTTTTTTTAAAATATTCATAATTTTATTTTTTATCATGGCAGAAGTTTTATTTCATAACATATGGCCGACCACATTCAAACCAAAAACCACTAATAGTCGCTTTTTTGGTTAAGATCCAACTAACATTTATACATTAGACGACGCCTAAAATTATGTTGCACATATATTTCGTAGGAAAGATGACGGTCGTTTGGCGACCACAAATGACATTGTAAGGTGACTAAAAGCAACGAGTCATTGTACGACCTCACTAAGTAGTCGCAGCGTAGTCGGTAAATTTATTAAAAAACTAGCGACCAGAAATACATCAAAAGTAGGTTAAACCTGACCAAAGTGATTTAAATTGGAAAGAATTTCTACCAAATCCGACCATATAAGTCCTAAAACAGGCAGACTGTTGCTTGAGTATAGATTTATATAAAAATTTATATATAATATTTTTTTTAAATAACCTAGACATCCACAATAAGACATCGTAGTCTTATTGTGGATGATAAAAAAAATTTATTGATTCGATTAAATAAAAAATTGGATGCAATTTTTAAACTTAAGAAAACTTTTTAATATTTTATATAAAATATAATTTAAGCTCTTACGGCTTACTTGGAAGTTTTTTAAGTGGCTTGTCATATATTGAACATCTGTCTATTTAATATTCCTATTAAATTTTTAACACACAAACATTTGTATCTCTTATAATAATTTTTTTTAATATTTTTTTATAAATTACAGCAGAAAAAATTTTACAATAAAATAACAGCAATAAGAAAAGAAAATAAAACCAATAAACCAAACAGGCTTTTTTTTGTACTTTCTTCATTATAAATAATGAAAAATATTTTTTGTTGATAAAATAATTGCGGTTTTTTTCAGGACATTGTTTTCAAACCGAAACTTTTGAATTTCAAAAACAGACAATTTTCATTTCCTAAAAATTTTTTTTGTGTTAAAATATAACAATAAATAAAAAGTAATACTTAAAGTTATAAGCTACTTTAGTCCTTTTTGTGTTTTTGTTGTACAGAAATGCTTCCAAAATTAGATAAATTTAAGTCAACTTGATAATTGCCTCAATTGAATTGTGTTTGTTTTTTTTTATATAAAAACAACACTTAAATTACAAGGATGAGAAAACTTTTACCTTAAACATTCGATTTTAATTTTGTGTGTCTGAATCGATTGGTTTTCAGCTTTTGTTATTGTTTTCTTTACGAGTGTTTATTGTTTGTACTTCATGTTTTATATATATTTGTGTGTGTGTGTGTGCGTATATTATTGTTAGCAGGGTAAGTAGGAAATGTGTTGTTTAATTTTGTGTCAATAAATATTATTCTTTCGAGAATAAGGCAGAGTTTTTCTGCAAAATTTTGTTTGTTTGTGTTAGGTTTGGTAAAACAAGAAGCCATTGTAGATGCTTCTTTACTTAGTTTGTTTTCTTTTCTTGCTACCATTATGAGGGAGTTTACCTGGCGTATACGTGTTATTTATTTAGGTAAATATTAACTATACGCTCTGTTGGCAATTTCACCAATTTTTTTAATGAATTTTAAGAAATTCCATTTAAAATATATATAAATTTTTACAAAAAACCTGGAAAATCGTAGGCAGTTTTTAGGGCATTTTTTTTCAAAAAAAAAGCTTGTATGTTCTAAAAGGGTTTAATAGGTTAAACAATTTTTATAGTTGCTTTGAACATACATATATTTCCATTTGTTTGGAATTAGCCCAAAGTACTCATGATACAAATTATGATAAATCGCTGTTATGTGTGTAATCACATATAGAAGTTTGTACAAGCTCTTAGAGCTAATTTATTAATGTGTTGTACTAATTAGTAATTATGAGTTATTTGTAAAATCATAGTGGTAGCTCAAGTTTTTTCTTAAAACTTTACTTTTACAGAACTGTGAGTAAATAAATGATATTTACATACAACACTAAAATATCGATCAAAGAGTGCTGATGATGAAAACCATAGCTGGTTTATATAGTGTCGGCGAAAAATTTACTTTTCAGATTATTATTCATTGCTTTAACCAAAACCAAAAAATTTAAATTCTTAGAAATTTAAAAAAAAAATAAGCTTGAGTCAGAATAAAATTTAAAATAATTGTCTTAAAATAAAAAATAAGAGTTCGTCAAAAAACATTTAAAATTCTAAAAAAACAATATTTTACATTAAGTCTTTTCTTTTTTCTGTATTTATAATAAATAAAACACTTGTATGTACTCTCTTCTACCGCTAGCTGTGGTAGATGATATTAAACAAAGAACGCCAGCTTAAAATAGAATAAAATTTATTGGTGAATATAAATATAATGCTTCACCAAATGGAGAATTTTATTTTCTGTAAAACAAAAGTTTCAAAACAATTTTCTGCAAAAAAAAAATAAACAGAAATAACTTATGTTTTTATAAACTTTTTCCTTAAAATTTTACAGGAACCTGGGTGATTAACGAAAAATATCTTTTGTATTGTCTTCTTGTCATTGAAAAGTTAAAATATAAGTCTTAAAAATTAATTTAAACTTTATATTGTTTGTTTTTGTATTTATTGTTGTTTTTTGTTATTGTATAACTTACTTTTGTAATAATATTTTTATTATTGTTGTTTTTTATTATTATTAAACTTTTTTTTAATATTTTCTTATGTCTTATTTTATTAAAATATATAAAAAACATTGCCGCTTTACTTACAATTGTGATTGTGTAAAATATAGTTTTTTAAATCGAGAAGAATGATTTTAAATATATTAAACGTTTGGAATTGTTCAAGCTGACAATTCTTTGTTAATTTCAAATTAAATGAAATTTTAAATTTTAACAACCAAACGTTTTGTTAAAATAAAGTGAAAAGCTATGTACAATATATCGATTAACTTCGTTGTTGAAAAAACACACAAATTTGTATATAAAAATTTTCATCCTTTTGGGAGATTTTTAATTGACTTTTTTTTTAAATAACAAGCTTAGACATTTATGAATGATTGAAAAATCTTTATTTTTTTGCAAGATATTTATAAAAAAACAGTTTTATGCAAAATTAGGTTAATTATTATAAATTAACTGTCAATCCTGGACTTGGTGTGACCTGTTAATTAGCCGATAAGGTTCTGTCTAACGTAGCATTACCTACTTTGTCGGCCTGAATATCAGCGGGCACATCCAGCACCACAATCGGATGCTCTAGTCCAATCAAATGGCCATGTTTAAAACAAAACCTTTTGAGGCCATATGTTCCTTATAGGAATGATGGGAACATATATATGTTTATGTATACATATAAGGGTAATGTTTAAGATGGTCCTTATCTTTATATTGAAATATAATGAATATATTATTGACATAGTGCTTTTGTAATCAGCTTTTGATTATATTTACTTTAAAGCTTTAAACTTTTTTGAGCTCAACCTGTTTGTAAGCGTATAAGTACAATATACTTGGCAATTCATAAAGTACACAATAAAGGTTGGCGAACAAATAGCGACAAGTTTAGGCCACATTTGTTTCGACAAAAAAAAAACGGTTATAAACATAAAAAATTACCTGTCCATATACTCGAATTAAAAACTATTTAAACTCGGTTCATTGGTTTTCCATTATGGCTCAAGAATTTAACTAATTATTGGATAAATTCAGAGAAATCATATTTTAATTATTTAAATTTTGTATAAGATCCAATGATTTTATACTAAAAATTGTATACCAATTTTTATACGTATTTATAATACTATTATTTGAATTCAAATTTAACTGAATTATCTTGTAATTTAATTTTTATTAACAAGTTTGTAGTTAATTTATTATTGTGAATTATCAATTTCCAATACATAATGTGTACGCATATTGTAAAAGTGTATTAAAAACCAGGTAACTCCATTTTATATATCAAATATTTAGTCACTTAAGTTGTGTAACTCAGCTCAGATTTTTCTTTAATTAACTTTATAACCATAAATTGAACGTATATACAAATTCCCCTAAGTAGTGAAATAACAAACAAATGGAATTAATTTAAATTTATCGTCGAAACGAAATTTACCTAAATTTTACTTCTTATTATTTGATTGCCTAACACTCACACATTCTAGGTAAGCGTATGTACAACTCACACACCCTTTCACACTTATATATTCATCATTACATTAAACACACTAACCCTCGTAATTATTATTTTTATCATTAATCTCAACAACCCTCGTGTAATTTCTCAATATATAACATATATTGGGAAACTATAAATTTTGTGAGAAAAATTGGTGTTTTCATAGATCCCGCACAATACAGTCCACCTTAACTGCATCTTTAAAATCGCTAAGACACCAAAGTTTCTTCAAATTTATTATCTCAGTGTTTTCCTTTTAGTAGATGTTATTAGAATTCGAACATTTATCTCTGTTATGTATTTTAGCTTATGTATTTTAGCAGTTTTACAGCAGCAATGTTATATACAAAGGTACTCACTTAACATTATGTTAAACATATTATTTTAACAGTTAAGAAAAGGAGAACTTAACTGTTAAAATAATATGTTTAACATAATGTTAAGTGAGTACCTTTGTATATAACATTGCTGCTGTAAAACTGCTAAAATACATAAGTAAATTAATGTTTTAAAATATAACACTAACCTATATTATTTATTTAAGAGTTCACTGTTAACGAACGAACTTTAAGGTATTTTGCTTTTATGTATTTATGTATTACTTGTAGGGAGAAAAATTTGTTTGCAAAAAAAAAAAAACAAATAAAAAATAAGATATAATTTTGCACTTCTCTAATTAAACAAATTTTTAAACAGATTATTTATTAATATTGGTATGATATTTTAAGAATTTGCATAGAATTTTTTCAGGTTATAAAAACAAAAAAAAAGGTAATAAAAATCCTCAATGAAAATGATTTAAAAATTATTTTCTAAAATACCTTTCCTTTGTGATTACTTTCTATTACTCTTCGAAATAGCAGTTTTGATTTTTTTTTACTTACAGTCAAACCTAAATCAGAGCGCTAAGCTCTGTCTAGCTGTCGAAAATTGTCATACCCATACAAATTGTATGAAGCATACCAAAATAGCACGGTATCAGCGCTTTGCAATTGGAAAATCTGATATTGATAGCTCGTTAGGTTTTGTTTTTGTTGGAAACTAATGCCATTTTAGCTCATTTGATCTTCAAATGCTTCAAACTGATTTCAGCCTTAAAGAAAATATATGCATTTCCTTATATTATTAGTTTGCTTATTTTATCTATTTTTTTAATCTAGTTTTTTTTAACCTTTTTTATATTTTTTCACAAATTTATTTATTAAGCTTACTTAAGGTTCATTTTTATATAAAAATAGTTTTTTTTTCAACACCCACACAACGGATTGGTAAAATATTAAAATAACAAATTAAAATAAAATACTTTTTATATCAAAACGGATCTAAGGCTTAATTAAAAAATTTTAAATAATTCATTATAAAAATGCCTTTAACGCCAGACGGTAGAGGAATAAAAAAAAGACATTTTCACTGACTTTATAAATTGTACTGACTTTATCAGAGCTATAGCCTTGATTAAATTTATTTTAATGAAATCGGTTAGTTATACCATATTGGCTTTAATTTCGTTGTATGTCATGTAGTATCATTCTGAGGAAACTAGAAGTAATCTGCATAAATATCGTTTAATTTGGATTAAAAGAAATTAAAAAATAGAAATAAAAACTATTATTTCATTATTTTATTCAACGTTTCGCTGGTATTTTCCAGCCTCCTAATTATTAATAATAATATATATAATATAATATAATATAATATAATAATAATTAATTCAATTTTAACCAGCGTTGGATAAAATAATGCAACAATAGTTTTTATTTACATTTTAATATTATCTTAACCTTAAAGCCCGAAACTAGTATAAATCATAAGAAAGAAAAAAAAATTTTTTTAAACAGGTCGTTAAAAATCACATAAAAATTGTTGATTTATTGCGTTAAACATTATCAATTTCACTTTAAAGAAATACAGAGCAATTGTTACACCTTTCACTAAATTTATATTGCCCCTGGCAAACCTCGTGTTGGTTGACAGAGTTTCATGCTGCCAAATAAGATTTTTTTAACCAAAATAAGAGCTTTCTTTTTGGTCATTATTTATCATAAAATAAATATCTGAGAATCTCTAAAATTGAAGAAAAAATGGAGTCAAGAGTCAGTTAAAGTTCCACTGAGCATATTTGCAATTATTTTTGACATTTTTTGAAAAGTCATAGCCTTTTAGCTGGTTATTTACAATAAAAAAAAATATTTAGGTTTAAGGTCGAGGTGGTCTAAATGAATAAAAATAATTAAACAAATATTTTTTCTTAACTGCAACGATTTTAAGCTTGTGACGATTTTTGCAAGGTTTAAATTGTGGTTTGCTGAAAAATTAAGTTAATTTTTTTTGCTATTATAAATTATTGCTTTGTAAAATGTTAGGAATCATTTGCTATTAACTTTATGTTTTTAAATACGTTACAAAGGCTAATATGGACTTAAGATACAATTTTTTACAGATATTTTGCTCAAACTTATAATGAGCTTAAATATTTAACACAAAAAGTTTTTAATGTTAAAAAAAATAACGTAAAACTTTTTATACACATTTGCAATGGCTTACTTTCATTTATAAAATACATAAACCCTAAAACAAGGTAATTATTAGAAAAAGTAAAATAATAAAAAAAACTAAAACTGAAAAAGGTATCGTAATTCTTTATCACATTTAAAACAACCCTTGTAAATTTATTTGCATTTTGATATCAACAAAAAAAGTGTAGAAGCGAACCTAAAAAAAATAGAAAATATTTAAGCTTAACACAGAAATAATTTGGAATAAAAAAAAAATTATTAAAAATCACTGCGAAGTGCAAAAGTTTTAAAGATAAAGAAAAAAATCCGACAAATAATACTCTTCAAACATAACAACTTTTACTAAGTTTTTTCTTTTTTTTTTTGTAAATGAAAAAAGAAAGAAAAACAATAAAGAATAATGTAGTAAAAGAGGAAAAACAAAACTTAAAGGGAAATTAATAGCTGGAAAAAGAAAAACTTCTTTGGACTTTAATGCCTTAACTTTTATTATTATTTTTTTACTAATTCATTTTGTCTTCTTTCGTTATTATTTCATTCCCACGCTGGTATTTTTCTATTTCTGACATCCTTTTTTCTGAGTTGCTTTAGATAAACTTGATTGCTGTTTTTGCTATATCCTTTGGTTTAACGTACCCATAAAGCATTTATGCAAATTATTTTATGTTCATGGCAAAAGTGTGCCTTTCAGCTAGACAATAGTTTAGCGACAGCATCAGCAATGTCATAATGCTATGTTTAAACACAGACACTTATATACAACACTTACAGACATTTTCCAGGATATGAATATTATACGCTTCACATTTTATTCAATGAATAAAACAAAAACAACAAACATTACTTCTTACATTATAGTTTTATTTTTCGTTTTTATTGTAATGGCAAACAAACTGGCCATTGGTTGACCTCGACAATGGTATAACCTACACAGAAAGTTTTCTATTAAACATTTTAAAAATAAGTAGAAAGTTGTAAAAACAAAATATTTTTTTAGCAAAAATGTTTAAAAATAAAAACAAATCTGTTTTAAGTTTCTACAAAATAAATTAATATAATAATACAGCACGTGTTGCGTATTATCCAAATCTTTTAAAAATGTTTAATGATTTTTATTTATGAAAATATTTGAATTAAGTTTGACTTTAATTTATATATAATTTTTAAATTATTTTCTATCCTGCGTTATCCTGTGTTACTACATATACAGTTAATTATTTAAAATATTTTTTTTACATAATAAACTTTAAATTGTATTTTTTTTTAAATAAAAATTTAACTAAACCCAAAAATTAATAAATAATTAATTTATATAAAATATTAAGGTGACTGATTGACTGATTGATTGATTCATCATTGCACAGCCCAAACGGATAGAGCTAGAGACTTGAAATTTGGACTGTGTTTAGATCCACTAAGAAGGGATTTTTGAAAATTCAAATATTTAGGAGGTAAAAAAGGGGAAAACAGGGAAAAATTGGTAACCTTATATCTGCTAAGGTATAACAAGACAAGATACAAATAAAATTTAAAAAGCATTATATTCTATATAAAAAATAAGAGGACAGGTGTTTGGTACTTTTTTCAAATTTGAGGGCCTAGAGGGTAAAAACGGGTAAAAATATATTTTGGTAATTTTTTTGGTGACTTATAACTACTAAACTAATAAACATAGCGATAACTTCGTTCGTCACTTCTCTAAGAATAAAGAATACATTTTCGGTACTTTTTTGAAATTCAATCGTATAGTGATAAAAACGGGGAAAACGGGAGGTTTTAATTACAAAAAAACTAATCCGATTTCAATAAAATTTAAGTGACAAAAAAAGGGAAAACTTTGAGTAACCAGTGTGGGGTAGCGAAGCAGACCGGGTCCATCTAGTAAAACATTTTTTTTTTCGATGGAGTCACACTTCGAAATCGCTCTAGTTACCAAAACAAATCTGTGCACATATTACCCCTTAAACAGTAAACTTCGTCAAATCGACGAACTGCAATTAGGCTTAGCACTTAAAATATATTTAAAAAAAATTTTATCAAAGATAATTAGATTTGGTTTTCTTAAACCATTTATTTTATCTAGGGTATTTTGTTAAAAAATAAAAATTAGTGCAAAACTTAGCTTTGATTTTAAGGTAAGGTTAAATAAAAAACTAGAAGTACAACTTCTGCTTAAAATCGTGTAATTGACTAAATTGTTTCTTTAAACTAATACTACACACAACTTAAAAAATATTTAAGAACCTAATTTAGCAATAAATAGGCGCAAGCTGTGCAGGTTTTATTTTTATGTTTGCCACATATCCCAAGCAACACAGTCCGACTATTACACGACTTCAATGGTCGGATTTGGTAAGCAATCTTTCT
>NDXZ01015689.1:0-10677 GCA_003055125.1 Paykullia maculata
TAATCTCTTATGTGGTGGGACGTCAATTATGTGTAGCATTTTTAGCATAAAACTCTTGGAATAATTTTTCTCTTCTTGTAAAACTCTTACATCTTTAAAGTTTGGTATATGTCTAGTTTTGGAACTGTGGGCTGCTAGTGCTGTTTTTTGTTCAATTGGCTTGTCAAGTGCATTATAATCCCTTTTATGTGATGATATTCTGGTCTTTGATTTTGTTTTCGTTGTCCCTACATATACTTTATTGCATACGTTAGACCCGTCTCCATTGCAGCCTATTTCGTACACCAAATTAGATTTTTCTTCGTTCTTAAGTTTTGTTTTGATCCTGCTAAATAATTTTTATTTTTAATTCATAAGCACTAATTAAGGGTAGAGAAGGATTAAAAAAAATCAAACTAATTTCCTATTGCCTGTTTATGGCGGGTACTAGTTAATAAGTAAAAATATTCAATTACTTACAGTTCTTGCGATACCTGATATATTATCCCAAATTAAAATTTTTCTTTTTTAACATTTCAAAAAAATGTATATAAAAGTTTATTTTGGGATAACCTAATACCTAGTTTTAAATTAAAATTAGGATTTCGAATTCAACAAGACGTTCGTGGTGACCACTGGGAGGCAAGCTTGGTATTTGGAGTAAATGCAATCTTAGTATTCAGTAATGAATCGATTATAAATATATACACTAATGTTGGTTCAATCTTAAACAATATTAACATTTCAGTTCCTTTAAAAATACCTGTATTTCTAGGTTTATTGCGGAACTAAATCTTAATGAAAATGAAATTAAAGAAACTATAACGGCAGCCTTGGGGCGATTATGACCCTCAGTTCATTTAAAGTAAAGTCCAGCTGACTCGTCACCACGTGTGACTGGTATGGATCCTAGGGCGTTCAGGTATCCATGGTAAGGAATGACGGATGAATGCGTTAGAAACAGGTATTTATTTATTTATATATGACGTCAATATACCTCTGCACGAACTTTTCCATTAGATTTTTAAGTGGCCGCGGGAGAAAATGGCCATATTATGCTACTTGCAAGTTATCGAAATCTCAATGGCCATCACAGTCGATTAATGGAAAGGAATATGTATGTATAAGGTCCATTATTTCTTTTTATTGGAAAATAGGGCGACAATAGAACAAAAACACTACTTTACCTTTAAAATAAGGCGATGTTCGGTCAAATTTCGGCACACATTTTTTCTTCCAATAACAACTACTGCAGCAGCTGTCTCGAAAAGAAATGATCGGTACATAACCTTCTATTGGATTGTCTAACTCTATAACATGCTTGAATGTGCCGCTGAAAGACTTGTTGGGTTTCCTAAAAAGTACTGACTGATTTCGTGTACATCGCAGGTCCTAGGACTGCAACAATTGGGTGGTTTTAGTTGTTGTCTTACAGTATTATAAAGGGCCTTCTGGTCTCCGGGTGATCGCCTGGTCTGGTTTTACTTGAATCCTCCATTTTTAAAAAAAGGACCAAAAATTAACAAGACAACGTGTTCAGTCGGTGACATTTTTAAAATGAACTTGCATTTGATAATTTGTACAATCGACTAGATTTTTCCTCTTATCTAATAATAACATTTGTGTTTAGTTTTAAGTATTTCAGTTGCGTCTGGTAACAAAAGTTAAAGTTGAACCAGTATAAATTGTAATTATTGCCTTTACTTAGGTGATAAGGATATATATTTGTATCCTATACATAGGATATTATCTTAGAGCTAAAGAAAATTTTGTAAAGTTTTGTGTGAGAAATTTCGGAAAAAGAGACAATACGCTATTTGGCTTATATCTCAACTGTTATTGAACCGGAACTGCTATTACTGAAAATTTGATACTACAACCAAATTAGTGCAATATGGAGGGTCTTAAAGAATTAATTTTAAGCAACACATGGACATATAAGGATAAGGATTCAAAAAATATGCAATTTTTAGAATATTGTTGAAATTACAAACGGAATGACAAAACTATTAATATCCTTGCCACCATTATTAATGATATAAACAAGTACGACAGGTTTTTTTCTAAACAGTAGGTTTATTATATAACATAGATTAGGATCACACAGGATTATTTTAATTGCGCAAGACTTGAGTTTATGGAAACGTAAGGAAATGATAATGGAAAGAAGTACATACTTGCTCGTAATCTAATTCAGTTTTGTTTAAATTATTTGTACATTTACATACGCACAATAACACATTCTGTTCATGGCACTACTCAAACAATTTGTGAACGTAAAATCAAGTTTTAAATGGGAATATGAAAAACTTTCTCAAGAAAAATTGCTGTATGCGAACCAGGTGATACCGTCGTAGCTTGCTGCTCTATTTTGTTTTTTGTTTGTTTTTTTCCTTACCATTACTAATTAACAAATGTTACAACACTATAACATATTTTTGTAGGGAATCTATCAAATTTAACTAATGTAAACCAATCTAACATTTATTCCTAACACATTTTGAAATATTCGAATGCAAAGTCGAACAAGTGGAAAAGTTCTGTTTTAAACATTTCTACTGCATGTTTTGTTTTAATTAATAATCTTAATGAGAGGCATTATGCATTGACAGTTGCTCTTTTAAATCTAGGTTTATACTTAAGAATAAAAAAAAATGTAAAATGAACGATTCGATTGCCAATTACGGTACATTTTTTCTTATACTTACTGTATATTTTGATGTCGCGTGCGACATTGAAAAAGAACATTTGTTATCAGTGAGTCGAAGGTATTTGTACAATGCGCATCAAAAGTTAGTAGCAAACAGAGATTTTTATTGCAAATTAAATTAAAAAAATGATGCTGGAAAATAGTCAGCACTTTGCTCTTTATACTTGTTTAAAGTTTGTAGCGTGCGACATCGTAGGTGCAAAATGTAAAAATTAAAAAAAAATGCTTTCAAAATATCTTTTTTTTGTATATGTAAACACAAAATATAAAATTTTTGAATGAAGAGGGGTAAAAACGGCGGCGAGAAAAATAAAGCCAACTGCAAACGGTGGAGATAAAGGTTAAAGGATGATGAATTTATGGGCACTTTTCAAAGATTTTAATATTTTCTGATGGAAGCTGCGCTCAATTTAAAATTATTATATTTTGACAAGCTTGAATGACATTATAAAGCAAATATATATATGGAATTGAATTTTTTTGCTAGTTCTCATGGAAAATGAGCCGTTGATGGAGTTGGAGCCGTCATTAAAAGAAAAGTGTGGCAAATAACAAATTCCTATAACGTGCACAAAAAACACAAATGGAACTAAAATGTATTTTATGCCAACTGCTTAAATTGAAAATTTGTCTCTACATTTTAAGTTGGGCGAAAAATGGAACGAAGAAAAAAGCATTCCAGGTATATCCCACTTGCATTCGTTTTGTTGAGATGGCCAACAGGTATAAGCAGCATAAGACCAACAGGTATTTGACATTAGTAATACTGCACTCAGTTAAGTTAAGTTTCTGTTCTATGTTTTGATATATGTATATAATGTGAATATATTTATTTTTGTTTTTTTTTATTGAAGATATTTTGCTAAATTTTTAATTTTTGTTATGAAAATAAATTTATTTAATATATTTAAAAATCATTTAAAATCATCTTATTCATGTTTAATACATAAAAAGTAAAAAAATAAACATAAAACAATGAAATGAAAATGTCGCGTGCGACAGTGGTTAAAATAAAATTCGAAATACACTTATTAATATTTTTGAATAAAATAAAAAAAAAACATTATTTAGATTCGTCAATGCACAACATCTTAAATTTAAACAAAGTGGATAATGTTTTGGCATATGTTTTTTTCACTTTAAATGCGTACGAATGTCGCATTCGACATTAGAGAAATGCCCATATGCAAATTGGAATAGAAAAAGCGAACCCGAAAAGAAATTAGTCAAAAACCAATGTATTGTTTGTAGAGTCCGGCCGAATAAGCTTTATCCAAACCGAACCTAACCCGAATCCGAACTAAGGTAATTTTGCATTATTATTAAATTAAAAAAGTTTCCATTTGGCACATATGCAAAAAAGTAGGTATTGGGAAAAAAAGTTTTACGTATTTTTCTAGTGTTGAAAGAACCATCACTTATATCTGTTTAAAAACGCAACATATATGTAATGTATGAAGAGGATTTTTAAAAGCCTTTTTTGAATCTTTATGATTACGTAAATTAAAGAGCAAAGTTGCCTAAACGTGTAAGTAGAATAGAGAAATCTTTTCACAATATGAATATTGTCGCAATGTGGGTTTATTTCGTTGTTCTGTTGCTGCTGCAATGGAATTTATTCAGATGAAAATAGAGAATTCGTTGCTGACGCACGACCTTGAATATGTTCGTATAGGACCCGGTTTCTAATCAGTACTGTGTCAGTTAATCATAGCAAACAAGAAAACGTTACCCTATCAATTAATAATATAGAATGTATGTGTAAAACAACTATAGTTATAGCCCTTGAAAAAAGCTTTGAACAAGTTGCCAACAATGCTATACCTCTAGAAAAGAAATATATACCAAACCTTTTTAAATTCTTGCTGTATTTTAGTAAAAATAAGCTTCTTTTTGGGGCAAAACAGATTGTCTATTGGACTTTTAAATATAATCAACCTATAAGACTAAAACTTTAAAAAACCATTTTCAACAATCTACACACTATCGATTGTAAAATATCTACCAGAACTCATAACAAGTGTTTTAAACTTTACTTTGTCAATATGAATTCAAAACAGCTCTGCTTATATACATACATACATCATACATATGTATACATATATGTATATTTAAAAACAATTTGTGTGTGTGTTTTGTATCTGTAAGAACATGATTGTTAAAGCATTCCTTAACCCGTTTACGTTTTATGATGGTCTGTGTGGAATTTTTTGCACTTTTTGGTTCGTTTTTCTCTTATTATGTATTTTTAAAACTTTTTTTGGATGAGCTCCTCCTTTATGGTTAAATGTTTATGATTATTGAATTTTGTATTCTACTTGAAAACTCATGTTTAAGAAAATTGCCAACAATCATCATGGACGACTATACATTGCATCGCGTTTATCCAATCAGCTTTTGACATGCCATATGAAACCAAATCTACTACTGCTGTTGATAATGTCGTTGTTCGCTGCTTTTGACGAAAAGGATGATAATGATGATGATGACGGCAATGGAGATGAGTGTAAACTTAACGATGACGATAATAACAATATTGAAAATGATGATGGGATATGGCAGCCATTTTTGGAGGGCATAAAATAAAAAAAATTTGTACATGTTTTTCTTCGCTCTTTATTTTAGTTTATATTTTTATGACGTTGGTTAAGATGCATTTAAATGTTTTCTTCAAAAACTGTCGTTACCAATTTATGACTTTAGATCGGTGTTGCCGATCTCTGTGCAACTCTTCAAAAATGGAATTTGTATAGTTTTGCATTTAGTTTATTTTATACATAATTTTTCAGTCAGATAATCAACATTTGTCTCAATCACGAAAAATATCAAAACTCTATTGAGAAATCTTTTTTACTTAAACCATATTAATTTTTTTCTTTTTGATTAGCATCCTTCTGGGAATAGTATTTTTAGCAGTTTAGGACTCACAAAAAACTGCCTTAAAAATCTCATCCGGTGTGACAAAAAATTAAGCCTAGAAAGGAAATGGTACTGCAAATTTACTTTATTTTATAAATAAATATGTTGGCTTAGACTTGACTAATGTGTTGCTTATTTTTGAAGCATAATTTAAAGAATATGAATCAATATTTTACCTTAAGGTGAAAGAATGTTAAAATGATGATAATTATAAATTTTGTACGTCACCACAAACACTAACCCCCATATTCATAAACAATTTTTAAGTTTATTGAAGGTTTATTGAACGAAATTTTCATACGAAAACCGTTCAATAAACCTTCAGTAAACTTAAAAATTGTTTATGAATAGGGGGGTAAAAATTTAATCTTCTGGTTGTTAAACTAAGGCAGATTTGTTCTTAGTAAACGGCATATAAATTTGTTATCTAGATAAGGTCTCTTGCGGCTTTTATTATGGCTGAATCAACAATCTATAGAACAAAAAATTTTTTTTTTATTTATCTAAATAAAAGTTTAAAAGTGCTTGGGAGAATAAAAAATTAAGAAGTTGTATACTTTTAGTCAAAAGTTTTAACACACCAAAAGCAGTTCCCACACCCGTATATTGTTAGTATCGCCCCAAGAATTTTAAAAATTTGATCTTATCATAAAAATCCGTAAATGGTATTGGCACATATGTAAGCAAAATTGTGATACGTGATCTAGTTATACTTTAATATAGCCAAGCCCGCGTTTAACCCGCCAACATTTCCAGTTTCTGCGCATTTTGCATTAGTATGCATATAATGCCACTCTGAACTTCGAAGTGCTTTACATTGCTTTCATGGTTAGGCAAAAATATCAATATATCGATATTTTTTATATATCAATCGATATATTTTGTAGATATTTTACTTCGCAATATATAGATATATCAATATTTTTTTTTGCAATTTTATTTTGATATTTTTAAACTCTGGCTATGTATTTTATGCTATTAATATTTTTTTCATTTAAGTTTTCATTGAACCTTCATTTAAATAATGAACTGCCAATAAGTCCATAATATCTTATATCTAATAAAATATATATATATATATATATATAAATTTGGCTCCAGCCATTGATGGACGACTAATTCGTATCCATGATTGCTGCTTCAATTTACAGGAGGTTGGCCCAGCCCATATCAACAGTATCACATTTCCCTAATCGAATATGACCTCGGCTATTTAAGATTTTACGATGTAGTGAATTCGGATGGGACTCGAGTTTTCTCAGGTATGATGACACATGTTTTGCTATCACAATTTCAACTAGTCGCACGTTAAGATCTTTGTGTATATTCAAATTCTTAATATACTATAGCTGCCGGTAATCAAACAAGATTAATTTAACAACTATTTTCTAATAGTTAATATTTATTTAACTTTTATTTAAACAAGAAACAATTAACAAAAAAACGATTAAAATTCTACAGCTGTAGTTGCAAAGACTGCGCGTGGTATAATCAGTTGTTTTCTTCGACTCTGTTTCTTAACAACATTGCCAGCTGTATTCTTTTGTAAAGTGGGCAGGCTCGGTGGTGCCACAACACCATGGCACAGCAGTAATTTAACGTAAAATTTTATTCTGGCGTCTCTGAATCCTTTCAACATTAGAAGCTGAAGCCGTGCCCCATAATTGAATTACATAGCTCCAAATCGATTTTAAAAAAGAGTTGTAAAGTAGTAGTTTACAATCTAAACTTAGTGTAGAGTTCCAACCGATCAGCTAATTCATTTGAATTGCCTTCAGCTTCATTTGAATCAACTTTGCATCAATGTGACTTTTCCAAGTAAGACGGCGATCGAGATGAATACCAAAATATTTTACTTCCGCATTTTGGGGTATTATTTGATCATTGATTCGAATTGGAGAGCATATATCTCTACGCAAAGTAAATGTTATGTGGATACATTTCTGTTCATTAACCTTTATTCTCCATGTTCTTAGCCATCTTTCCAACTCTAGAATATGGTTCTGTAATAGTCTAGATGCTTCTTGAGAATTTTTGCGGACGCTTAAGAAAGCCGTGTCATCAGCAAATGTTGATGTATGGATACCATCATTAGTTGGCATATCTGAGGTATATATCAAGCACAAAGTAGGTCCCAATATGCTACCTTGTGGGACGTCAGCTTTAATAGGCTGTAACGACGTTACGGCATGTTTAATTTGATCTCATTAAAGGTATTTGTAAGTCTATAGCAACAAGATTTTATTGACACCCGTAATTTCCAAGTGCAAACTGAAAATTTTTATATACGTTTTCATAGTATAGCATTTCAGGCCTGTTTTTTCTGAAGTCGCCCTAGGTTAGATATTTAGTTTTTTATGCTTCATCGGTGTCTTTGGAAAGAGTTGCTGCAGCGGTAAATCTGACAGCACCCGATAGTAGAAGCCGTTTGCCAGGTGAACACATCAAAGAGAGTGTGCTTCTTATGTCAGTATCTGATAACTACTGGTTCAATTACATTTTTATTTATTGTTTCTATGTTACCCGTTAAACATTAACAAAAAATTACTTTTTGTTATACTGGGTGGCGCAAAACTACCGTTAGGGTTTGAATGTTTAATAACTTTTTTATTTAATGGTTAATTATTATTATTATTTTTTTGTTATAAAGTACAAAATTCGTTTTTCCTAGAAATATCGATAACGATGTTATAAAAAATATCGACAGAAAAAATCTCTATATTTTTTTTTGCATTTGCCCATCCCTAATTGCTTTTATGAATTTTTTCAGATACAAATCAGTAACAATGTCATTTATAAAATCCCCAGTACAAAAGGAATAAATAAAAACAAAACAAAATTTACATTTCGGTAACCAAAAAGAGATTAATTAAAGTAATTTTTTTATTCGAAATGTCTTCATTTTTTATACATATATACATGTGCACATATGTATGTATGTAGAATTGTTTATGGAATTATTTCAGTCCTTCCATAACATTAAAGTCATATGATCTTATTTTTTAATGTGAAGTCAGTCGGTAATAGCTCGGCGAATGTTGTCCTCCAAATGGTCAATCGTTTCGGGCTTATCGGCGTAGACTAGTGACTTTACATTAAAGGCCTGCATTTGCATACCATATTGCATAGGCTTAACGAATGCACCATGAAAATATCTGTTACTTCTGGTATAAATAAGAGATTGTTTTTGATTGTATGGTATGGGTTTGCTTTAACATACTCATCCTTCTCATAAAAACAGCATCAGCTACTTCTTGTATTGGATTAGGTGAGAGACTTACTTGTTGTTATTTTTCTGAAATAACTGTCGTGCGCACAAAAATACTTGTAGTTACTTAATGTATTGTGTTGTGTGAGAGACTTAGTTGTTGTGTCATCTAAAAGAACTGTAGTTACTATAAGTTTTAAAAAAAAAATTTTTTTTGTATAATATATATAACGCATTATATTTTTTTGTGCGTACTTAAATAACTATATATGTATGTACACACATATGTTCATGTATTTTTGTTGCTACAATACAATAAGTACTAGTTGTAAAACGTTTATTACCTGTTTTACAAGTTTGAGAGTAACATAGGTAAACAGATATACTTATGTATTACGCTTTTTCTCTGTTTATCCATTTGCACCCAAACCGTTTCTAAGAATAACAATAAAAACTTGTAATAGAAACAATAAAGTACGTACCAATACGCACTAAAAGCAGTAGCACAACAAAACTGGAATGTTTTGGTGTAACTGTGCACGATCTTGGAGGCCAATTCACGGGTCCGAAACGTGAAACTATGCGGTTATCAAACGTCTCCTTTAATAAATCAATTGTGGCACGAGCTGTGTGAAATGTTGCACCGTCTTGTTGAAACCACAGCTCCTGCACATCATGGTTGTTCAATTGATGAACGAAAAAGTCAGTAATCATGGCTCTATAGCGGTCACCATTGACTGTAACGTTTTAACCAGCATCGTTTTTAAAGAAGTACGGACCAATGATTCCACCAACCCATAAAGCACATCAAAAAGTCAGTTTTTCTGGATGTAACGGTGTCCCAACATACACTTGCGGATTATCATCACTCCAAATACGGCAGTTTTGTTTGTTGACATATTGACGACTTGACAGCTGACAAAATGGCTGCCAGTTAAAAAGTGTTGCCAACTTAAAGTTGTATACCTCTATAAAAAACACCCTTTATTTGACAAAAAAACGTTTTTTTTCAATATTATTTTTTTGTCCAACTAATCATTATTATCGTTTTGAACTCCTAGATTTACAGGCATCGCCATCGTTATTGTTGTTAATGTGCATAAATTGATGACATTTGTTGTTATTGTTTTTCTTAAGCTGCTATTGGTATCTTCTATGTAGATAACATTGAATTGATTGACTAACATGCATAAATGTTTCCACTTGTAAACACACTTAGTTTCCATATGGAAATAAATGGTTTTTATTGTATTAATGAAAATCAAATATTGATTGAATAAAACTTATTTTTTGCGTTCTTGTGTCTTTGTGCCACAGCACCCTCACCTGTTGTTGCGTCTTCTGTGCCACGACTAATGCTGGTGATATTGTTTGGCTAAAATCCTACTAAAATATATTAACGTTGGAACAGTAACATAAAAACCGGATGAGTATGTCGCCAATGTCATCCATCGTCAACCATAAGTAAAACGACTCTATGTTTGGCTTGAATGCATGTGATCGCATCAACAATCGTTGGATTTTATTCAATTTTTTTCTTGTTTGTAATACAACGATCCAATTTTTTTTCGTAACGTATTTGCTGTTGTTGCTGCTGTTTTGTTATTTAAAGACGCAATCAACTTGCAATCAATTTTAAAATACATATCAATACATTTTTTTTTGTCTTTTGTATGCTTTTCATATCATATTGATTGCTTGTTTGCATATGCAATATGTTGCAAACGCAATCAACAATAATTTTTCCTGTTGTTGGCCGTTTACTGTAAAAATTGACTGGTATTTTAGTTTATTTAAGGATTTGTTTATATAAAATATAAATTTTTCAGTAGTAATAACGAATTTTTAATTTTAAATTATA